>PVJI01016596.1:0-37853 GCA_004026765.1 Micronycteris hirsuta | reverse complement strand
TATATATATATATATATATATATATATATATATATATATATATATATATATAAAGCTGTATAAATTGAGGTTTTATTGAAATAGATGGAGTTTTCAAAGTTTAGAGTGCTAGGTGTCGTTAGTCATCTTCAGTCTGAAATAGGTCCTCTGCTTTTCCTTGATTTTTTTTACTTTATAGGTTTTATTTATTTATTTTTTATAGAGAGAAGAGAAGGAGAAAGAGGGAGAGAAACATCAGTGTGTGGGTACCTCTCACATGCCCCCAACTGGGGACCTGGCCCACCACCCAGGCATGTGTCCTGACTGGGGATCGAACCAATGACCCTCCGGTTCACAGCAGCCAGCGCTCAATCCACTGAGCCACACCAGCCGGGGTTCCTTGATTTGTTAGACCTTGACATTTTGGGCAGTGACAGGCTGGTGGAATGCCCATCAGTTAGGGATGGTTTTTCGTTTCCTCGTGATTAGATCTAGGCTGTACATTTGGGGCAGGAACCTTTCAGAGACAACACATCCTGGCACGCGGACGGTTCAGAATTTCCGTTTGTTCTGTTGGTGGTGTGTGGACCACGGCCACGTGGTTAAGGTGGTGCCTGTTCCTTCCAGAAGCTAATGTCGTAGCCACGTAAATGTTTGACAAAGTCACACAGGCAGGGAGTGTGACAGGGGCACCTTGAGATTTACGCATTTCCCCCAGCAGTGACGGGACAAAGTGTGTGAAGTCCTGGCGTGCCCAGCAGGCGAGCCAGCCGGAGCCGCCAGCGGCCCTCTGGAAGCCGGAACGAGCGGTAGGTAGTTAAGCGCAGTTGTTCGCTGGCAACGTGGAGAAGCGCTTGGTGATGCTCACTCCGCCCACTGGGCCGTTTTCTGTGGGTGTAACTCTTTCCTCTTCTTTCAGCCAAAGATTTTTTTTTGTTTGTTTCCAAAAATGAAGTGTAGAAGAAAAGCCTTTTATTCCCATTTTAGGCAGTGAGTGGTTTCTTTCTCTTTTTGACTGCAAAGGCCACACTAATATTACAGCGTTTGTCAGGAGTGGGCTAATTCCGAGACACAGACCAGATTTGCTGAGGTTTAGTTGTCCCCGTCCCCCCCCCCCCAGCCCTCCCCCGTTTAGGTTTGTTTCTTTTGGTTTTGCTTTCTCTCGTCTGGAGCGGTTTCTCCTAAGGAACGTTTTCATTTTAGACCCAGGCTGCTGCAGAAGGGCACCCAGGTGTGGGTCAATGTGCCAGGGTGGTACTGAGATGCTTATGTTTCCAGAACGTTCTTTTTATTCCACCACAGGTTCGAGAGAGGGAGAGACATTTTCACACTGAGACAAACATGGATATCACAGAGTGTCATTCATTCTGTGTGGCGTCTTAAGGTGACAGATGCGGCAAGAACTGTAGTATGTGTCCGAGGGCTGCTTTAGGCTCTGCCCTCAAACTGAGAATAGCCACTCTGCTCAGTCACGGGCACCAAGAGAGAGGGATATGGGGAGCCCCTCCACGCACTCCTGCCCCCCGCCCTTTAAAAGCAGACACGCGGGAATCGCTTCTCCCGATCTGAGGCCTGTCAGGTTGTCGCCAGGGCCTGGGTGTGCCCGCGTGGCCTCAGTAGCTTCCCTAGATCTCGCCTCTGCTCAGAGACGGCCGGCCCGGGGTTGGTTTTGACATCAAACTTCTCATTTATCGGGCAAACACTGTGTAACTTACCTCCAAAATCAAATGCCCTTAAATACTATTATTTTAAGGAGGGAGCACACGACACCAGCTCTAGGGACTTAAAATAGAAAATAACACCATACCAGAGGCTTGGGAGCATGAGCAAATTATTAAACCATCTTCAAAATTCACGTTCGTCACTTTGAGTGAAGTGAACGTGTGTGGCGCTGTGTGTCTGCAGGTCAGCGCGGCCGATACTGCTGGTCATCCACAGCAGTGGCAGCTTTGTAACAGTTTGGTCACCACGGTACCTTCAGGTCTGCGCGTGTGTCTTTCAGCAAATAGCTCTAGAATGGGCAGCGCTGTGTGTTCTCTGGAGCTGTCAGGAAGCGCCGTTGAATCCCTGTAGCTCAGTAGCTGCTCTGCCCGTCATAAGGGGAAACCTAAGGACCAGACTTCTTCTTTAAGGGCGGATGAGTCTCCTGGCTCTGCTGGTCGACGCTGGCCTCTTTCCCCCTCGGAGTCATCGGTGTGCGGTGGCTTAGTGACGAGGAGGCCCTGTAAATTGTCGGTTATAACAAGCTGATGTCATACCCACAGCGCAGCAGGCAAAGAGGATGAATTAGAGACAGAAATAGTAACAGGTTTTTGTCCAGGAAACCTCAAAGAATATAATGAGGGATTGCCGTGTTGGTTCCTTTAATAAAAAAGGAAAAGGGGGGGGGGCGGGGAATCCAAAAGATGAAATATTAAAACCTTAGCTTTAATTAACCAGATTTCAGATTAAAAACTCCTGCTTTCTCTACTTACAAAAATCTCCCTGAACAGCTAAAGAGGCCTTTAAGAAATCTCTTACCATAATTTCATGATTCATGTGTTGGTGATGGAGTATTGCAAAACAACCGTCACTGAGTGGTCATTTGAACCACTTTTGGGGGTAATTTTTTCTTTTAAAATAATTTTAGACTTAGAACAATTTCAAGAATAGTGCCGTGAAGTCCCAAACACCCTTCACCCAGACTTCCTGATTAACATCCACCACGCCGGCTTTATCGCTTCTGTCTCTCTGTTTTTTTTCCCTGAACCTCTTGAGAGTAAGTTGCAGACACAGCGCCCTTCACTGCCCCTAAATACTTCCAGTGCATAGTTCCTAAGAACAAGGACTTTTCACTTACATAAACACAGTGTGATAAAGTCAGGAAGTTAAATTGCCATAATACTATTATCTAATCTATAGACTCTATTTATATTTCCTAGCTCCTAATAGCGTCCTTCATGGCAAAAAAAAGAGAGAGCAAATTCAAGTGTTCCAGGGTTCAGTCTAAGATCACACGCAGGGTTTAGTGGACAGATCTCTTAAGCGTCCTTTAGCTTTGACCTTGTCTTTGCCATTCATGACCTTGACGTTGTCGAAAGTGCCGGCCAGTTGTTTTTCAGGGTCCCTCCGCTCGGGCTTGTCTGCAATGTCCCTGGCTGCGTGACCGGCGTCCTTCTCAGCGTGTCACGTCACGAGGCACGTGATGTCAGTGTGACCTCAATGGGCAGGGTTAACTTGGATCACCAAGTTTTCACTGTGAAATTACTGTTTTTCCCTTGGCAATCAACACACACATTTTGCAGGGACACCTTGTGAAACCAGGAGCTGTTCTCTTCCTCCACGAACTGCCGTCTGCTAATTTCAGCATCTACTGGTGATTCTTACCTGGACCACGCTCGTGTTGGTCTCGTGGGGGGATTCATGACCGCACCAGGCGGGAGTGTCCTCCTGGACCTTTGGACGTCCGGCTTGGACCTGTGCGGTGGGAGGGAGCCACAGGGGCCCCAGGGGCTGTGGACGGCGGCTACCGTGCGCCCCCGGGTGTCGGCTCTGCTGTTCGCCCCTTGTTCTGTGTTCAGGATCACCCCCTACGCCCCGCTCTCGGGGGCTGCTGGAACCCAGCACATTCTACTTCAAAGCTTGGCTTTAGGTGTAAACAGTTCTTACTGAAATTCATCTGAGGGGATTTTTCTTGTTTCCATTGCTTGAAAGTAGCCATTCCTCAGTTCTGCTCTAACATGCTTTTTATTTGTGCATGCTCACTGCTACCAATAAAAGGAGATTTTTTAGGAACATGGAACCCAGGTCTCTGTGCACCGTAAACCACAAACCCTGGCACTTCTCCCCGAATCTTTGCTGGTTCACGCTGGAGAAGGAGCTGTCTAAACACAGAAACGATGTATCTCTCTGATGCCTTGGGTACCTTTTTCTTGGTTGGGCTCAGTGAGCGCTGCCAGGGGTCACCCATGCCCTGGCCCTCAGCTCCTGCTGCCCCTTCCCAGCCTGTACCCCGTCCCCTGCCCCTGGGCAGGTGGGGGCCTGTCATCCGCAGCCTCTGGAGTTGCGGAAGCTGGTGGAACTCAGGCTGACCTATTGCGTCAGCTCAGAATGAAAACCGAGTGCTGTCAGGGGCCTGAGGGTGGTCCTTGGCTGTGGAGACAGCCCTCGGCTGGCATGCCGCCGACCTGAGGCCATTTCCGTCCCCTCCTGTCACCGCTGGGAGGGCACGAAGGCAGCCTCCCATTCACTCTTGGGCTCAAGTCAGGAAAGGTGAAAAGCGACCAACTTTCTTTCTTTTCCTTTCCATCTGGGCAGCCCGGTGTCTCTGAGGAGGGCAGCCCCCGCCAGCCTGGGGCCACCAGGGCCGCCCGGCAACGCCCCGTCTCCCCTGCCACTGGTTCTGCTGACTTCTGGTAATCTCTCTGTGCAGTGACTCACAGCTGCAGCCTCGGTGACGACGCGGTGCCTTCCTGCGGCCCTCCCTGCCGCCCAGCCTCCTGCTGGAACGGGAGCTGCCTGCTCCACCCGTTAAATGCATCAGCTTAGCCCCAGGACATCAGGGAGTGGGGCCGGGCCTCTGGGAAGTATAATAGGCAAGCCGCCCTGAGGCCCCTTTCTCCCAACACCAGCCTCTTGGTATCATTCTTCCCGTGGCGGGTTCTGCCGTGGACAGGCATCAGATCGCACGTGGTTCTGCATTATGCCCTGGGTGGGAAACCCCTGTCCCGTAAGGAAAATTGACGGAAGTTAATCTTCCCGCGCCCTTTGTACCCCCAACACACATGCACACCCCCCTTTCTGTAGGCACACCCTGGGAGGTCCTGTGAGGGCCACGGCCGTGGGGCAGTGGACGGCACACAGCGCCCAGGCCCCCCACAGATCCGGCTCGGGGAAGGGCTGAGTCCCAGGGGACAGCATCGACCCAGGGAGGCCGACCGAGCCGGGAGGTTCCATGTACGCAGGGGGACCGAGCTGCCGCGGGACTGGGCCTGCTGCCGGCGGCCGGGATGGGAGGGGCTCTAGGGGGGACCCAGGGCCAGTCTTAGGGGTGGATTGAATTGCCAGCCAGTAAATAGCATGACCAGAGCTCCAGGTTTGAAAGGCGCCCCCAACAGGACCAAAGGAAGGCAAGACCAGGCGCCGGGAAGACAGGAGCGACCCGGGATGCAGGTCGGAGGCCGGGAGCATCCAGGGGCCCTCGTCCACGCCCTTCGTTGGGTGCTCAGGAATAGTCTGCGGGCGATGCCTCTAACCTCGCTCATGCTACCGACCTGCCCTACGCTGTAGCCCGGGGGGGGGGGGTCCACAGCCAGCCCCCTCACTTCACAGCTAAACTGAGGCTGGCGCAAGGACACGCGGCCCGTGGGAGGCCAGGCAGGCCGCAGCTCCGCGTCTCTGCTGTGCGTCTTACTCACCAGGCCCGTCCGCTGTGCCTGCACCGCACACCCTGGTGATTTTGTTTAAAGCTAGCGGGGGTTTTTTTGTCAAAAGTTTTTTTTTTAACATTGAAACTTAGAAAAACCAGAAGAGAATTGTAGAAGTGAGCCGGCTCGTGAAAGGACTACAGATGACAGCAGCGTTTTATCTGACCCAGCCTCGAGGATGATGAGCATTTGGCACGAAACCAGTATTTATGTCGTGCTCTGCCGTCACCGACGGCTGGACGGCGACGCCTGGCCTGTCGCGGGCGTTCGCCGACTGTTGGGTGTGCGAACGGAATGGCGTGAACGAAGCCGCTCTGCTCGGTCCCTTTATCCACTCAGAGCGGATGCTTCCAAGAACTTCCGTGACTCATTCATATCCAGTTGCTGATGCAGCCGGAACGCGGGTTAGAAGCAGACAAAAATGAGCGTGCTCGGCTGTTCGTGGGCTCGGAGGCTTCTATTCTGGGGAGTCCTGGGTCTGTTTTTAGTTTCTCGAAACTGCCTTTTATGCACCAAACCAAAGAAGGACAAATGCGTACCGCAAAAGTAAAAGGCAGGTCGAGCCTGATGTGTGCGGTTTTCTGCTTCTGGTGGCATGGCTCTAGCTTGAGTCGAATGTGTTTAAAGAACTAAACAGAAAGCTGTCATTTTGAAGTGACTTCTGGTGTGAGGGGCTTCTGTTAGAATTGCGAAGCGGGGAGCCTGAGGGGTGGCTTCCGCAGACGGAAGGGGGTGTCTTGGGTTGGGGAGACGGCCCCGGGCTGGTCAGGCGCGGTGGGTTGGCCGCAGGGACGTGGCCCACGGCTGTGGCCGGGAAGGGGAGCTCGGACGAGACACCGCCCGCTTAGGAAGGGGTTTGGTTCCGGCCAAGTCTGCCCATGCCTGGCCGACGTGCAGTAAGTGGGGGCACCGGGGCAGAGTCGGGTTGTGATCGGGGGTCCGTGGGCTTTTCCTGTGGGGGGCCAGACTGGGGGATGTTTTACGCTCTGTGGGCCACTGGGTCCCCGCGTCCTGGAGAAAGCAGCCACAGACAGATTGAGCACGGCTCTGTTCCAGAAGTACTTTTAGCAAGTGGCCGCCCACTGTAGCCGGAGGCCCAGCGTTCACCAGCCTCTGCTGTAGTTACAGACGCGAGGGTTTCAGATCTTCACTCGCTGTTCCCTCGTCGGTCGGGCAGCTCTCCGTAAAGCGGGCGTCGTACCTCGGGCTAAGGGAGGTGACACAGAGTGAAATGGGAAGCGCTTCTCAGAAGGGAGGCATTGCCCCTGCATTCTCCGCGAGACGTCGTCCTGCCAAGCGGCACTTAAATCACAGTCTGGTCGGCGGCCGTGTGTTTACAGCCGGCGGATGCATCATTTATGACTTCCCAGGGCTGAACACTGTGCCAGACACCCGAGACCCGCCGTGGAGGGCGAGACGGTGTCTCTCTCGAGTAACAGTCCGGGGTGGCGGGGACTCTGTTCCTTCACGTCATTTGGGGACCCAGCTTTTTTATTCTGTTCTGCTTCTCCAGAGTGGCCTGCGCATTGTCCACTGTGGTGTGGCTGTGATGCCTGTGCCCGGGAGCCAGGTAGCCTTGAGGCAGCCCCGGCTGGAGGGGGCGCCCCTGGCTTCACGCACACTGGAGAGCATGGGTCACACCTAACCAGGCAGGCGGGTGGCTGGAGCCAGGCCCCATCTGTTGCCGCAGCGATCAGGTCACTCTCTGCCACAGGACTGAAAGAAGTCTCTCCATCTGGAGTGCACTGCCTTGCTGGTTTGGGCTCCAGTTTCTCAGGTGGCAAATGTCAGGCAGCTGAATGGCACTTTGGAAAATCATGCTGGTGTGCACCGAGGTCAGATACCTGAAAAACAGAATCGCCCAAGGCAGTTTAATAACCTTGGGGGTTAAAAAGCACCTAATTTGAGATCCAAATAGCAATTAGGCTTGTGACAAGCATTTCCATTGGCAAGAATCATCGCCTGTTAGTGACTGGTCCTCAGTGGGTTCTAGTTTTAGTTTTGGTTTTGTGTGTGCTGTATTGTCCGATGCTCTTAGAATTTAATGTATATAAATGCTATGATTTGGGGTGTCTGTTGGCACTCCACCCATATTTTTCTCTCGTGGAAAATCGTTCTGGCTGTAATAAAAGGACACAAGGATTTGGGAACAGTCTCAAAATATAGCATGAAACTTCACAAATCAGTCCAGATGGGAAGTTTCCCCGAGGATATCTCCTTTTAAATGGATATTATGCAGATTTTAGCTCTACCCTACCGTAACTCCGACCCTGGGGGTACATTTGTGATTAAACTGGCATTTGGGGAGCACAGAAACCCATTATTATTAGTTATCAAAGCTTAACCCAGTGTGTGAAGAAGGAATATAATTAGTGGGCTTGCTGTCAAAATGTATCAATAATTTGAGGGAGAATCTCAAATTGCATTAATGCCACCACCGTTGGGAAGAAATAAAGCAAAATTGGTGGTTCTTGAGTACTTGCATAGATACATATTTGCAAATAAGCTAAAACAGAAACTAATTAAAACTAAACATGCATTGCTTCCTTGTGTTCTAAGAATACGCCTAGAGTTCCTTGTGAATTGCTAGGGTCACCGACACCCAATGTAACGTTTTAGCCAGTCAGACAATACACTTGAAAGAATCCAGAGCATTCACATTTAAGTGGTGGCTTTTATCACTCATGCCGGCTCGTTGTTCTGTGGCGTTTCTCAGTTATTTCCACAGTAGTTGAACACTGAGGTAGTTTGCTGGGGAGTAAGAATGGAATCCAGCCCTGGCTGGGGTGGCTCAGTGGATCGAGCGCAGGCTGCTGCTAACTGAAGGGTCGCTGGTTCGATTCCCAGTCAGGGCACGTGCCTGGTTGCGGGCCAGGTCCCCAGTAGGGGGCGCGTGAGAGGCAACCACACATTGATGTTTCTCTCCCTCTTTCTCCCTCTCTTACCCTCTCTCTAAAAATAAGTGAATAAAACCTTAAAAAAAAAAAAAAGAATGGAATCCATGTTCCGTTTGACCTGAGATTTCCTGTTTTCTGTCGGCAAACATGCGCGCTGAGTAGTAAGTCTTCCCTCTCTCCTGAGTCTTGCAAGGTCACAGTGCTCTGTGACACCTGGTCTCACCATCACCCTCAGGACGGAGCGTGAGAAAAGGCCAGGCTGGCAGGCTGGGAAAGAGGGAGGTTTCCATTTCTTCTCGTGTAATTCATATTTACGGGGCTTCATAGGTATTACATGGCTTAGTTACAGAGTATGCTTATTTCACACATACATTTGCTTGGTATCCTTTGTACGTAATTTCCGTTGACTAACTTGTGTTAAGAAAGTATGTAAGTTTTTGCTTTTCTTGTGGCTTACGATTTTAAGATTTTTTATTTATTTATTTTTTAGAGAGGGTAAGGGAGGGAGAAAGAGAGGGAGAGAAACAGCAATGTATGGTTGCCTCTCACATGGCCCTCACTGGGGACCTGGCCCGCAACCCAGGCATGTGCCCTGACTGGGAATCGAACCGGGACACTTTGGTTCCCAGCCCGCGCTCAACCCACTGAGCCACACCAGCCAGGGCATCTTGTGGCTTACGATTTTAATGTCTCTTTTCCTTTGGCTAAGGTCCTGACGGACAAGGAGTAGAAGAGCGTGATTCTACTCAGGTAGCGTCGTTAACTATTTCAGGTCCGGAAGACGGTCAGAAGTAGAATTTCTACCCAGACAGGAGCTACAGCTGGTCCTCCAATAACGTCGTCTCATTCAGTGTCATTTCATTGTAACATTTAGGGACTTCTACCTCTTACTTGTATCGATTAGCCTGTGATAAAATTGGTTTTCTGATGCGTCCTTTTGCCTGCGTGTGTGCACACTGCAGAGTTCGCAGAGTATAACGAGGTTTATTTACCTTAGATGTAAATGTGTGCCTTAGGGCCAAATTATTTAAATGTCAGCAAGAGTAAGTTTATAAGTGAGTCTTAATCCTCTCAGTATTCTATAATGAATGGATATTGCTTTATAATAAAGGCTTAGAAATAGTAATTGTGCATGAACGGAGTACTGTTACAAGATGGCATTTTCAGAATCTCGCGACCTGCAGCGGGTGAGTCTGCACTTGGTCCCTGAAACCCCCCTTTATCTCCCCGCAGCCCATCTGCATTAGAAGACAGTATTGTGGAGTCTGTGTGAAGCGCTGCGGCAAAGCCATAGATGAGATCTTATCTTTCTTGGCAGCTTTTTCAGACATGTACTCTTAAAAATAGAACCGTGACTTCGTAAAGGCCCCAGGAGTTCCCCCCCTGCCCCCACCTTCCTGGTTGTCCCAGCCAGTCACGTGCACACACAGTCAGTCGAGGTGGTGACTGGAGTCAGCAATAGAGGCAAGGGTGGAAAGAGGGGCTCTGCAGGGGCTCGGGGACCTGGTGTGTGCAGTGATTCTCTGGGCCAAGCAGGGGTCGGGGTGGGGGGGCAGGGGAGTTCCAGCTGCGATCTGTGAGATCCCACTGCAGTGGATGTCTAAAAGCAGTTCTCCCAATTCTTTTTCTCCTGCTTGCTTCTTAGTTGTACTTACTGGTGCCGAGTGTTACATAGGAAACAAGGAATATACGGGCAACCCAATGGCTACATAGTCCCTCCGGGACTCAGAGCGAAATTAACCACATTTTTTCAAGCGCGGTAGTGAGAATGTGTTATTTTGTTACCTAGCCTGCTTAACTGTTTCTCATCCCAGGCACCCCTGTGCAATCCGGGTAGTAAACCCATTTAAATAGCTGAGCTGGCTTTTCCTTGAAGGAACGTTTTCCGTTCTGTTTACTTTCAGTTTCGAGTCCTTGAAGCCCATGTGTAAATAAGTATTCCCTAATAAAACAGAAGTTATCTGTGCTTCCATTTAGGAATGGCTCGCTTTTCACTTTTCTAACTTGAAAGGCGACTTAAGTACTGGAACTAGCAATGGCTTTACTGCCCACGGCCCAGTCGCTACGTCCGGAGGGCACTCGGGGGAAGTTGCTCAGTTCTTTCGAGTCATTTCCACTTTAAAAGACAACCAGGCTGGCATTTGGATCCCGCCGGGTTCTGGGGCTGGGCCAAGGCCGGCGGCTGCCAGCTGCTGTAAGCAAGCAGAGGGGAAGGAAGTGGGTGGAGACGGAGGTGTGGAGACCCATGCCAGGCGCAGGAGACACCTTCCCTGGAATGACCCTTCTTCTCGGCTCCCTGCCCCCCGCCCCCAGTGCCAAGACTCAGTGCCCGCACCTGCTCACCAAGCCGGTGGGGCCCTACGGCGTTCTCCGTGGCGGGTTTTCTCAGAAAGCGACGGTTCCTGAAAGTCCTCGCCATCCCCGTGTGGAAAATGGTGCTGTCGCCAGGAATGTCCGTGCTGTGCCGCCTTAACAGGGGACTTGCCTGCGCTCCCGCTGGCACTGTTGCTCTCTCCGACCAGAATTGGCTTCCACAGAGTTGACGCACTTGCTCCGGAAGACGTTTCTAGCTTTTAAACCTTTCTTATGGGTTATGCCATCAAAATACATGCACACTCAACATCCCCACACACGCAGACTCAAACTCACTGCGTTGTCTGGCCCCAGGCTTACGAGTGGCCAAGCCGCACACGCACATGAGACTTGCTGTGAGCCACGTGCAGAGGCGGCGGTAAGACAGGCGGGTTGCCGGGGCCGGAGAGCTCCAGGCCCCTTCTTGCTCCCCCGTGGAGCCCTTGCACAAAGTAGGTGAGTCGTATTTGCTGACGAAGCGAATATTCTGGAGAGAGCACAGCCTTTTCTGTAACCCCTTGCATCCCTAAGGCTCTGCTCAGATATCCCCCCGGCAGAGAGGCCATCCCTGACCCAAGGGTATGACTGCAGCACCCCCTCTCTGCCGTCTCCCTGTGCGGCTTGCTCACACCCCACATCGCAGCCTCCCGCGGTACTGGTTCAGAGTGAACTGCCTTGCCCTGCCCTGGCCTGGGGCTAACGGTCTCAGCATGTGCCCCGTGCCCTGAGCAGCGCCTGCCGGGGGACCCACTCCGGGGTCCAGAACCAGAGCCGGGGACCAGCCCCGGTCCAGCTGCCGAGTGACGGTGGGGGCCCTATTGTTTGGCAAGCCTATGAGGTCGCCAGACAATAAATTTGAGCCTCCCTGTTTTTAAAGCGTAGGAAGTTCTGGAACGACCTCATAGGATTGATTGAGTGAAGGAACACGTGGGAAAGGCTTGCCAGCTTCCAAGAGATGTTGATCATCCGCGTTCTGAAATCCCCTCCATTGCGGAGGTGAGGGAGGCACCTTTGGGGAGACCCTCCCTAGAGTCCCTCCCACGCCACCCACTCCGTGCTTCGCCTCTCTTTGTCCGCGGCTGTTCGAAGTTCCCCTGCTCTGACCGTGAGAGTTCGGTACCTGGTACCATGTTTGCGCAAGACTGTTTGAACAGAGCCCTGTGCACACGCGTGCGTGCATTCCTCATCACACTACCACGTCGGCTTCTCTGTGGGAAAGAAAAGCAGAGCAGGTGCTGGCCAAAAGCCAAAGCGACTCCCGCAAGGTCGCACGTCAGCAAGGAGCAGAGCGGGGAGTTTAGATACCGTTTTCGGACCACAGGACCAGGCTCTCTCCTGTCCCTGCCGCGGCGGCCACTCAAAGCACCGACGTTCACTGGCAAACTCCTGATTTCGGTTTGGTCGCCGCGCTTCTTGTCCTGTGTGCGGGGCTGGAATTCCGACCGACGGTGTCTGTGTTACCGCGCCACGCTCAGTCCTCAATTATGGCGAAAGGCATCCGACCTTTCCGAAAGGCATTCAGATTGCAGAACTTGACACGGACCACTCAAGACACATACAGACAGTTCTCGTTTTTGCCCCTAGAGACCCAGCTTAATTCCCACAAAAATTTACTTTTTTCAGTGGAGTCTTTAAAATACAAAGCAGCTACTCCTTGAGCTTAATTGGATGAAAATTGGCACAGCCTACACAGAACTAATTAGGAGAGACTTCCTGGGGACATTTGGGTAACCCTGGGCCCTGAGAGCCGGGGACCGGCCCACTTCCCGCCCGTGGCCCTGGGCTGATTATGAACAGATTTCCTCTAGCATCTCGGAAGGGCCTCGTGCAATAGATGACCAGGAATCCCTACCAGTAGGGGTATGAGAACGTTCATCTAACTGCTTAAAACTCGTGAATATGGTTATTTGGAAACTACCGCCCATTACAGTGGGTCTCTTGACAGTCAGGCAGCCCATGTTTTCTTCTGAGTTTATTTCCCGGACAAACCGATAAGAAAAATTCTCAGCGCGGAACTGAAGTGCTGTGCGAATCAGAACGAGAAGTAGATGTCGCTTTGGAGCGGCGGCAGTCGGTGATGTGGTGGAAATACGTATTTCATGGCGGACCTGACTGCAAGCAGTTACCAGGAAGAACCAGGGCTGCATGAGAGTGCCAGCTTCGTTGCCAGAACGCGAAGGACATTCGCTAATGAAGACCACGGAAGGCATCTGTAAAGGGAAGATTAGATGCGGGTAGTGAGTGGTTTGCTGCCGGCTGCACCAGCCGGTCCTGGGAATAGCGTGACCCTGACTTTTACAGGCCCCTCTCAGCTTTGCCCCGGAATGACTCGGTGTCCTGGGGCATCTCACAGAACGGGGGATGGCTTCGCTGGAGTCCAGGGCTCTGGGGGTCCCTTCTAGGACAAAACTCAGGGCTCTCTTACAAACACCGGACACTAAACGGAGCCATCCGTGGCCATGAGTGCATCTCAGAAAATCTTCTTCACTGTGTTCTCACCGAGGAGAAACCTCGTGATAATTAAATGGCCCTCCATTCGTGTTTCCTTCTGCAGCACTGTTTGACTTTCCATTCTGCGATGTTCTCCCAAAGGACATGCCAAATTGTAGCTTAGTGAAGTGTTTTATAACAAAAAACTTCATGTATTTGTGAAGCCCCTGCAGTTATTGAAATGAACGGTTATGAATCTCATACCCTTAAACTATTTTTATTTGGAGCCGATTTGGAGGTTTGTTTTTATAGACCAGAAACCGTTCACGGGAATACGTGTGACTAATAGTCTTTAATGTTGCTGATCCATTTGGACCCAGTGAAGGCAGAGCCCCGTCACCTTTGCAGAGAGGCACCCCCAGCACCTCAGAAAGGGCGGGTAGAAGGCCATCGGGGCAAGACGTTGGAATCCTAGGTGTCTGGTCCTAAGGTTATTAGCATACAAGATCTTAGAATTCTTTGTGTTGAAGGACCATCTCGTACAAAAAAGTCGTTCTGTCCATCGGAAAACTGGGGACCCAACAAATTCTAGTGACTTGCACAAGGTCTCACAACTTATTATCGGCGTAAAAGTGATAAATGTCTCTGTAGAGTCTTACTTCTTAACCTTTATTTTTCTTAAATGGTTACGTTCTAAACTCCCCTCCAGAAGAATCAGTTTCATTTTCGTAACCAGGAAATCACTAGACACTTGCTTTAGTCATACAATTATGCTGCTTAAGGCTTCAGGACTTCGGTCCTGTGGAATCCAGGAAATGGGAACCGTTGTCGTCATTAGCAGCGAATTCACTGTAACGGGGCGGAAAGAGGGACCGAAGATGGGAGCTGCAGGTGTTCAGCCTCGGGATCCAGCCCCTTCTCGTTCAAGTGCAAAATGGCTCGATGTCATCACGCCTCCTGACACCAGCCAGGCGTGTGTAAGGAAAAACAATGGTAGGGGAAACCCAAGTAACAGCAGAGAGAGCGAGAAACCCATCCAGGTGAAAACAAACCAAGAAGGAGAATTTGAGGAACTTTACAAAGGATTCCAAAGTCCAGTGCCAGTGCCCGCAGTCCCCCCAAGGCGGAGATGAGGTTCGAAAGCGCTGAGCCTACTTGATGGGAAGAGGTGGGTGGAAGGGGCGACTCGGGATGCGGGTACAAAGCGGGGGTGACGGGCCGTGGGGTGGTGTGCTGCCCGGGAGGTCCGGGCAGGGAGCCGGAGACTCCAGGGCCAGACACCCAGCTGTGGCGTCCCCGTTACGCCCCTCCCGCCTCCCTTTCCTGAATCACACGTGGTCTGTGGACCATCCTGCCCTAACCTGGCCTGAACGTCTCACTGAAACTTGGCCTGGCTAGCAAGTGTTGGAGTAGACGGGGGACAGTGGGGACTGTCACGCACCGTGGGCGGGGTTGGGAGATGTGTGGCCACTGCGGGAACAGTGCGCAGGGTCCCCAAACATTCAGACTAGAGCTGCCACGTGACCCAGCAATTGCACTTCTGAGTATCTTCCAAAAAAAAAGTAAAAACACTTATTTGTAAAGACAAGGGCACCCCCAGGTTTACTGCAGCGCTGTTTACCATGACCAAGACATGGAAGCGACCTTCAGTGGGTGATCGGGTAGAGATGTGGTACATACATATATGGTGGAATACTACTCAGCCATAAAAAAGATGAAGTCCTGCTGTTTGCAACTACGTGCATGGATCTGGAGGGTATTATGCTAAGCGAAGTAAGTCAGGCAAAAAAGGACAAGAACCGTATTATTTCACTCATATGTGGGGTATAAAACTGAAAGCAACCAATGAACCAACATACAAACAAAAAACCAAACTCATAGATATAAACAGCAGAATATGCTTACCGGGGGTGGGGGGACAAGGGTAAAGGGGGTCAGATACACAGTGACAGAAGGAGCTTAGACTTTGGTGTGAGCTCGGAATGGAGTATACTGCTGTGGTATTATAAAATTGTACTCCTGAAATTTCTAAAGCATTATTAACCAGTGTTACCCCAATACATTTAATACAAGTTTTAAGACAGTTTTGTTTTTTTATTTTTTATTTTTTATTTTTTTTTTTTAATTTAGATTTTCCTTAAGCCATAGCTGGCGTATCTCCATCTAGTCTGTCAGGCAGGTGACTTCTTTGTCTAAAACATGTTCTTTGTAGAACTATCAGTGTGCTGAGTAAATGCTCGGGGGTGACGTGGGGGTTGGGGGGTGCACTAGCTAGTCTGGGCCTAGGCTTGGCCTTATTTTTAATAAAAATATGTGCTCCCTCCCCCAAACACACACGTACTTTTGTCTCTCTGAAAATTCTTTGATAAAAAAAAAGAAAAGAACAACCATAACCCAACACCCCTTTCAGCTAGACTTTTGGAGCTCAGCCGGAAGGTACCTACAGGAACTGGACTCCAGTTCACCGCGGTCCATCTGCCGTGGTTCCAGGGGTTGGGGGCTCCCACGAGCCGGCCAGTCAGTGATGTTCTCTCATTTATATCTTCAGTGCACACGCTCTGTGTCTCAGGTACACGGGCCTGGACTTCCGTCACTGTGAGGGTAATGGCCTCAGGCAGCCTCTGAGGTAGTAAGAGCCACGGACCCTGAAAATGTCTGGGGACACAGGGGCTGTGCCTTCACCGAGGGTGCACATCTGAGTTCGCTGTCCCTCTGCAGGGGTGTGTGTGTGTGGGGGGGGGGTGATAGCCAAGAGTAAAACGTGCAGTTATCTCTTTGGTCTTCTAAGGAGTGACAGAGGGCAACTGCATCCTAAGTCTGGAAAGGCATTATTTTTATTCAAAATGTGCTGCCAGTTTCTTCATTTTAAAAATGTAAAGAGCCCAGCTGGTGTAGCTCAGTGGATTGAGTGTGGGCTGGGAACCAGAGGGTCCCGGTTCGATTCCCAGTTGGGGCACATGCCTGGGTTGCAGGCCAGGTCCCCAATGAGGACCATGTGAGAGGCAACCATACATTGCTCTTTCTCCCTCTCTTCTCTCTCTGGAAATAAATAAATAAAATCTTTAAAAAAAAAAAAAAAAACGTGCCCCGGTCGGAGGGACCAGTCTTGCCCCTGTGTGTTCCTCACCAAGAACATGCGACCACGTCAGCCCTCGTCCCCTGTGCTCCTCTGCAGTGAAGTCACCCAGCGGTTTCTTGATACTTGCCGCACTGGGTGACTCAACCGCGTACCATTGGCTCAGCAGCTGTCCATCGCGCATCTCCGACCGTGTCCGGCCCGGAGCCGGGCCCTGGCAGTGACGGCGGGAAGATTTCAGTGGGAAGCGAGAGCACGGAACCCGGCCGGCATCCCATGCTCTCTTTTTTAAATTTCAAGGCAGTTTTTGGACGTTATTTCCCTCCTGTTTACTGTTTTCTAGCTTTATTTATTGGTACCTTATAGGATTGTATAGGAAATGGGATGTAAACGTGCTTATCTGTAATTTTTGTGTTGTTATGTTAGCTGCAGTGGCTCAGAAATTTTTTTTAAAAGTTAAAAATGTGAGTCCAAAGGCAAGATAAACTGCTTGGTCCAAATCCATGTCACCCTCCTCAAGAGTTAGCATTTAATAATTCAAAGAAAAGGCAAAACTGGGGCCATAAATGAAACGAGGCTGATCCGTCGGATGCCACCCCAAAATGCTATTTTCACCTGTTCCACGAAGTCATGCTCTCTGCTCCGCAAGGCTTTGCCCACACCCGTTAGTTGTTCGCTGCCTCGGTGCCTGAACGTCCCAGGGAGTGAAGTGTGCTCTCTAACTTGAGGGAACAAACCAATTTGGCTGAGGGACCTCAAGCTCTGTCCCCCTCAAGCCCATGTCATAGCATAGAGGGACAGCTGGCTGGGAAATGAGGCCCCCTTGCGTTGCCTGCCCTTCGCCTGGCACCCTGAGCCCCCCGCACGCAGGCTCTGTGCCAGTGACCTGGTGCTGAGTAGGCAGACACACACAGAACGAGCCCACAGGAATGAGCCGGCGTTCAAAGGATTTTCAGCCCTGGCTGGTGTGGCTCAGTGGATTGAGCACAGACCTGTGAACCAAAGGGTCACTGGTTCGATTCCCAGTCAGGGCACAGGCCTGGGGTGTGGCAAGAGGCAACCACACATTGATGCTTCTCTCTGCCTCTTTCTCTTCCCCTCTCTCTGATAATAAATAAAATATTTTTTTTTTAAAAAAAGGACTTCCAGTGTGCACGCCTTTTCTCCACAGGAAGGCTTTCTCCTCGCTCTCTTTGCCCACGGCATTATCCTGGCCAGTTCTGAGTCTGGAGGAAGTCTCGTTCCTTTATGCACTTAATCAACTCTTGTCCTCCCGGCGGATAGCCGTAGGTGCCTGTGCTGCCCTAGGGCCTGTGGTCTGCTGTGGTTGTGACTATGGAAAGATTTCTCATGTTTAGATTTTTTAAAGTGTGCAGGTAAGTAAGGAAATAGAAAAATAGAGGGACGCTCCATCACGCAGCACTTAAAAAAGCCGTCTGTTTTTTTCCCCCCCTGAACAGATGCAGCAGCTGTTCTATGAGAACTACGAACAGAACAAAAAGGGGTACATCAGAGACCTCCACAACAGTAAAATCCACCGCGCCATCACACTGCACCCCAACAAGAGCCCGCCCTACCAGTACCGGCTGCACAGCTACGTGCTCAGCCGCAAAATAGCGGAGCTGCGCCACCGCACCATCCAGCTGCACCGCGAGATCGTCCTGATGAGCAGGTACAGCAACACGGAGACGCACAAGGAAGACCTCCAGCTCGGGGTCCCCCCGTCCTTCATGCGGTTCCAGCCCCGCCAGCGCGAGGAGATCCTGGAGTGGGAGTTCCTGACGGGGAAGTACCTGTACTCGGCCGTGGACGGCCAGCCCCCACGCAGGGGGCTGGACTCGGCGCAGCGGGAGGCCCTGGACGACATCGTCATGCAGGTCATGGAGATGATCAACGCCAACGCCAAGACCCGGGGGCGCGTCATCGACTTCAAGGAGATCCAGTACGGCTACCGCCGCGTGAACCCCATGTACGGGGCCGAGTACATCCTGGACCTGCTGCTGCTGTACAAGAAGCACAAAGGGAAGAAGATGACGGTGCCCGTGCGCAGGCACGCCTACCTCCAGCAGACCTTCAGCAAGATCCAGTTCGCGGAGCACGAGGAGCTGGACGCGGCCGAGCTGGCCCGCAGAATCAACCAGGAGTCCGGCTCCCTGTCCTTCCTCTCCAACTCGCTGAAGAAGCTAGTGCCCTTCCAGCTCCCCGGCGCCAGGAGCGAGCGCAGAGAAGCCAAAGAGCAAAAGATCAACATCCTCATCCCCCTGTCGGGGCGCTTCGACATGTTCCTGAGGTTCATGGGGAACTTCGAGAAGGCGTGTCTCATCCCCAACCAGAACGTCAAGCTGGTGGTCCTGCTGTTCAACTCCGACTCCAACCCGGACAAGGCCAAGCAGGTCGAGCTCATGCGGGACTATCGGAGCAAGTACCCGAAGGCGGACATGCAGATCCTGCCCGTGGCCGGCGAGTTCTCGCGGGCCCTGGCCCTCGAGGTGGGGTCGTCCCAGTTCCGGAACGAGTCTCTGCTCTTCTTCTGCGACGTCGACCTCGTGTTCACGGCGGACTTCCTCCAGCGCTGTCGGGCCAACACGGTGCTGGGCCAGCAGGTCTACTTCCCCATCATCTTCAGCCAGTACGACCCAAAGATTGTGTATAGCGGGAAAGCTCCCAGCGACAACCATTTTGCCTTCACGCAGAAAACCGGCTTCTGGAGGAACTATGGGTTTGGCATCACTTGTATTTACAAGGGGGACCTCGTCCGCGTCGGCGGCTTCGACGTCTCCATCCAGGGCTGGGGGCTGGAGGACGTCGACCTCTTCAACAAGGTGGTCCAGGCGGGCTTGAAGACGTTCAGGAGCCAAGAGGTCGGCGTCGTCCACGTCCACCACCCCGTCTTCTGCGACCCCAGCCTCGACCCCAAGCAGCACAAAATGTGCGTGGGCTCCAAAGCCTCCACCTACGGGTCCACGCAGCAGCTGGCCGAGATGTGGCTGGAGAAAAACGACCCGGGGTACAGCAAAAGCAGCAGTAACAACGGCTCCGCAAGGACAGCGTGACGTCCAGCTCTGCTGGATGAGACGTTTTTAATTATCTAATTTATTTTGCAGAGATTTTTTTTGTTTTTTTTGTACGATCCGTTTTGAAAGCCCCACGCAAGGGTCTATTTTACACGTGACTTTCTTACCAAGGACCCTTCCTGGGAGGAGCTTTCCGAACAATAATGTGATCATGTTTGCCTTTGAACACACTTTTCTTCCTGGCCCTGAGGTAGCCGACCTGCTCGGCCAGGACCCGAAACGTACCTGACGAACGCAGCGTGGTCTTGTTCGCATTTCTCTTCCAGACGCCGTGGTCGCTCCGGTCCTCGGGCAGGAAGCAGGAGTTCCTGCAAAGTGTTACTGAAGCAAGCCCCATCTCGCTGTGACTGCTCACGATGCACAGTCTCTACCTTGTGTCTGTTTTTACAATGATTTTGTTGAAGCCATGTTGTGATCCACCTGTAAGATAAGGAAACGGGACGATAGTTGTGTGCGCCTCTTCAGGTGCGCTTTCCAAAGGTTCCATAAGCACAGGGAGCAAGGAGGCCCCGTAAGGTCACGTGGCTGTTCTTGTATCGGCGTGGCCTCCACGGACCTGGCGTTCAGCTCCAAGAAGGAGTTGGTATTTTCCTTCTTCCTGACCCTTCTCTTTCAAGGATAAAAAAATATTAATCTTTTGAGTGGCAAAGGAGAATTAAGGTAATAAATCGGATGTACACAAACTAAAGCAAAAAAAAAAAAAAACAAACAAACAACACCCTCCCCAGCCCCCCACCTCTATGAAAGTATTGGGAAAAAACATGTTTGCTTTTTCTTCTCTTCTTCCTGTGTTACCTTGGTGGCGATGGCCCTTTGCATCTTTAATCACCGTCTGGTTTATCCTTTGTCTCTGGAATACCTTTAATTTATTTAATATTCATTGTTTAGACAGCTGCCATTTCTCAAGTACCTGTTAGTTGTTAGTATTTATGTGTATCAGGAGAGTGTTTAGCGTGTTTTATTTGCAGTAAACTGATCTCCAAAGATTTCCTTTTGAAAACTCTCCCCTCCCCGGCCCCCCTCCTTTTTCGCATTCCTTACTGTTTTACTAAATATTAAGCGTTCTTTGACAGTTTTGGTGCTCACATGTTTTAGGAACAAAAGTGAAATGACTCTTTCATTATACCAGAAGGTTTGTTTTAAACTCACGGATCAAATGTGCCTTAATAAAAAAAAAAAAAATTTTTTTTTTTTTTTTTTTCCGTTTAGATTTCAAACAGTCATAGACTTGCCATGTTAATGTCCGCCATTGGAGATCTGCTCCTCTGTAAATAGCCTGTCGCTCATTTGGAGAAATAAACCAGTGAACAGTATTTTTCAATTGGAGCTTTCAGAGCCGTTTTGTCTCGTTCCTCCTCTTGCGGCTGAAGAACTGCGTTGCGTTTGGAGAGTAAAACAGCTTAAACAGTGAGCCATAGAGTTTTTCCGTTGATCTGGGGGCGTGTTTATGCGGACTGCAGTTCGGGCAGCAAGCTTTGCGGACGCGCACGACACTCCCGGGTCATGACAGCGAAGACCCGGTACAGTGACCCCGTGCTCACGGCAGGAATTGCTGCTGTGCCCCCTGATTGCCATTCACCTTGTAAGAGTGTTGTTTTTTCCAGGAAAAAACCGCACATTTTTATTCTTCAGTAGGGAAGAGCACAGTATATAGCTTGATGACAGAGCAATTTAAATCCTATCATACTAGCA
The DNA here is from genome assembly GCA_004026765.1 of Micronycteris hirsuta. NCBI lineage: Eukaryota > Metazoa > Chordata > Mammalia > Chiroptera > Phyllostomidae > Micronycteris > Micronycteris hirsuta. The sequence goes on along the minus strand of PVJI01016596.1, from coordinate 16,948 downwards.
AACGAGAGGGCTTTGGGACGGGGTGTGACAGCTTTATCGAGCTTGAATGTCCATCCGGTGTCTTGGTGGCACTTGGTTAAGATACCTCATTTCCCTCCCTCTTCCTGCTCCTGCTCGAGTCTGCTCTTCCCTGCCGATGCTTATGGGGCGCCACCCTCACTTCCTCGAGGTCCAGTGTCCAGAAACGCTCTTGGACCCTGTCATTCCTGCCCCTCCCCTGGTCACCTCTCACCCGACTCTGTGCCCACTGGCCGCCTGGTCCACTCTCTTCCCGGCCACTGCAGGTCCGGCTGCCAGGGACCCTCTCCCTAAAGCCCTCCGTCCAAATCAGTGGCTTCAGTGTCCTCCTCCCAGAGAGTGGAGTTCCTAGGTCCCAGCCAAACAGGGCTCCAAGATTGCGGGGATGTCAGTCTCTCTCCTGACGGGGCCTCACTCTGTCCCCACACCGGTCTCCTGGCCCGCGGGCCCTGTCCTCGGGGAGCAGCTGAAGCTCCCCACTGTCCACTCTGGTATCCTCCCACAGCCTTCCCCTGCAGATGTGGAACTGCTGGGCTGAGTTCTTTTTTTGTTTTCCCTCACAAATAGGATTTTTCATTTGTCACCATTAAAGGTCTGACATTTAAACAGATTTTTGGACTCGGGGCGCCTATCCATCAGCATGTTCAATGGCAGCACCTGCCTCCTCCCCAGGAGCTTTCCCCGTTCAAACCTGGGCCTAGCACTTCGGCTTTTCTAACAAAGACATCACGGAGCCGATGGATGGATAGATTGGCAGGCCTTTTCTACGTCTGGGATCAACTTACTGATCACTTCTTTCAAAGATTCCTCTGTACCTCTCGGGTCATGATTTCCATTCTCTTCCAGATTTGGCGGGCCTGTGGGTGCTGAGCAAAGCGGTCTTCTGAATCTGATTATTGCTTTTTTTTTTTTTTTTTAATTTTAGTAAAACCAACACAAACTAAATGAAGCAAATAAGCATCGCTAGCCTTGACATCAACGTGACCTTCCGTCACAGTCTGCTATTTCCGACCATGGGCAAGGTCCACACCATGGAAATTGGGCAGGCGCGTTTGCGCTGAATGTTCTCAGTCCCTAGCTTGGATTTCCTAAGGTCAAGTTCATCGTTCTGTGGATCAGCCGGGTTCACTTACAAAACACAGCCCTGGAGGCCATCAGATGAGATCCCGGTTCCTTCCGGTCTCGTGACAGCCGTGTTTCCGCTGCTGCTTTCACGTCATACCAACCCTTCTTAAAACACGTATCAGCCGCTGTCTTCCTGGCCCCCTTCTTGCCGACTGCCACAGGGCTGCTCGGCCAAAAGGGCTGGACTGAATTCTGTGGTCATGTGATCCTGTTTCCCTCCCCGGAGTCCCCGAGGGCACACAGGTATCACCGCACAGGTTGGGCCCTCCTGTCTCATGACCCCCACCCCATACTCTCCCGATGGAAGGCGCCCTGTCCGGTCTGCCCGTCAGTGCATGGACTGCGACCTGGGCACCTCCCCCACCACACTCCTGACCCAGAAGTCATTCCTTCTTCCCTTCAACTCAGAGTGCTTTCTAGTATATACCTCTTTGCATATTGGTTGCCTTTCACTTTTTCTTAGCATGCATTACTTTATTTTAAATACGGAGAAGCGTTAAGAAAACGAAATGGTGCGTAACCCCACAAACCAGAGGGCTCCTGTTAGCACGATTTAAAAATCAGGAATAATATATAAAAATGGTGGAGCGAGGGGAAGGGGTCACTAGGCAAAAGGCAGGAGATGGAATCTGTCTTCAGGACAACCTGCCAGCCCTCAGCTGCAGAGAATCACTGGGGACAGTGCGGGGGGCGGGGAGGGGAGGTGGTGGTGACCTGCATATAGCCTAGCGCTGACTGCATTTTTCTCTCACACCAATGGAAGGGAAGCATGTGATCGCTTGGGCACATGGATCCGGGCCAGCCTCCGGCTGTGAGACAGAAGCAACCGCTTCCCAGATGACTTGGTGGACATGGTTTCAGAGGGGAGGGCTGGGTGGGCTTCTGGGCGTAGTGATTGCGGGTGTGGGAGCCCTGCGTGGGTCTGCCCCCCGTCTTCTGGTTGGCAAGATCCCTGTCCCAGCACTTGTCGTCACTCTGGGCCAGCATGACACACAGCTAGCTGCACGTGGACCGTAGCATTCCAGGACTCATGCTGGGAGACAGAGCCACGGGTCATGAAATAGAGGTCATGTGACAATCTCTCTTGGCTGCAGAGTAGACGCCAGGAGCGGGGGAGGTGGGCTCCCTTTCATCGAGTGCTGAGCCCAGAAAAGGACAGAGGCTGCCGCTGGTCCCTCCCGCAGTCCAGGACACAGAAGTAGCCCTGACCCTCTGAAACTGGCCTTGCTGAAGACCCCACAAACACCATCGGTGCGGCCGATACAGTTCTCAGCCTCTGCAGACAGCCTGTGTGCGCCTCCTTCCTGCCCAGCCCCGCCCCCAGCCACGTCCTACTTCACGAAGCCCGAGCCCTCGCTCAGCAAACTGCTCCTGTGCCCTGCAGACAGCTGATGTGGGGGACATTGCCCGCACACGCCTGTGTCCCAAACAGGCTCCGAAGGTTCACCCTGTCGGTCAGGATGTGTGACCAAGCTGAAGAACAGTCACGTTTTGCTTCTGGCCTGTGCCCTGGAGGTACAGGCATTCCCTGCGGCCCCCTCCGTCCACCCCTGTGTGACCACAAGTAAAACGTGCTGCTAAGTCCAGCCCCCGCACCCCTCTCCTGAGGACAGTGTTAGGTTACGGTGGGTGTGCAGAGTCTCTTCCAGGCCCATTCTCCAGGAAGGTGACACGCTTGTGGGACTGTGTGTGGCTACTGAGGGGCTCTGCCCTGGCCCTGGACTTCCAGAGTCTCCCCTGTGCCTTCCCGTCACCAGCGAAGCGGGTCGGCCCTCCTGCCCCTGGGGATTAGGCTGCGTTGTTGCTGCTGGTGCGAGTGAATTGCTGTAATCTCCCTGCAGTGCCTGGGGGCCAGTGGGGGTTCTGTCTGCTGCGGTGACCCCACAGGGCCGTTCCTGCCTCCGCAGGGCCCGCCCCCTGGGCTTTCTACATCCTGGAAAGGTGTCCCTTTCTGTCCCACTTAGAGGAAAAGGCCACCAACACCCAGTCTGCTTGGCCTAACTTGTTACAGAGACGATGACTGAGTTACAGCGACTCACTGGGTGTGATTTCCAGTAGAAGGAAAAAGCTGCCCGCGTGCCAGTGTGGCTGTACTTCAGGGTTTTGTTTGTTCTTTGGCAGGGACGTGTGTGTGTGTGTGTGTGTGTGTGTGTGTGTGTGTAAGGACGGGGGATGGGTGTGAGAACCTTCACACCACAGGGCCAAGCAGCTTAAGGCCTGGCTTGTGACCTGTGCAAGTTAAACCACTTAAAGGCCTCTAGTCAGATATTTGTTAATGCCTTTCATTTGCCATTTATTCTATGCCAGTGACGAGGGTCTTCCCTGTCTTCCGACTGTCGTCCGAACCCAAAATGTGGTCCTCGTAAAGACCATGCCAGCGACGTTTCCTGGACACGGGTAAGACTGGTCAGTTCCGCCTGACGGATTGCTAATGAGACAGTGGCACAGGAGACTGATTGATTGGATCATTTCTTAGTGCAAACAGGCCAGCCCCCGAAGCTGCCGGGGAGGCCGATGCATCGGGAAGAATAGCTGTTCCTTGCGAGTCCGCCGGTGCGGGTGCCTGCAGCTGCCGCCTTCTTTTCCTCTTGCACGTGGGCCACCTCTTGTCACTCCCCGTCAGGCAACAGCCCGTCACACTTTCCCTGGGGCTGCACACACCACGGGACAGGAGAAAACCCGTCTAGCCAAACCTCAAAGTCACCTTCAAATGCATTAATTCTGAGTCAAGGTCGAGCCTTTCTTTAGCCAGACGCTCACTTCTCGTTACACAGCTAAAGGGGGATTTCACTCAGGTGCTCACAGTGCCCTCTGCAACTGGGCGGGAACGGCTTCTAAAAACTCACAATCAATATCAGAGCGATCACGTGTTATAAAACAAGCATTGTGGGTTTTTAACCGACGTCTGTCCCTTCCGTTGTAACTAACTCTGTGATCCCAGAACAAAAATACATCGACTGGGAAGTAGAAGAAGAAAACGCCCACGGTACCTTGCTCAACGCCACCCTGTTCCAACTTAGGCGAATCCCTAGGGAGTTTCTGTAACACATTTACGGTTTGGTGTAATGAGTATGTACAATTTGGCATCATCCTCCCTTTTCCATTTGCCTCTCCCGTTTAAAAAAAAATCCTTCCTTGGCCCTTTGAAATTGTATGTGAAGCCTGCCTCCTTCCCTAGAGCTGGCAGTGCACTGACTGTTGACCACCCCGAGTGTCCCCTCTTCTGCCCTGGATGACGCCCCAGGGAGCAGAGTCTGCACGAATCCACTTCCACACCCTCGGACCAGCAGCCGCTGGGCTTGCCAAAGTGGGTCACCCCCGTCTGGGGCCGAGGCACTTCAGCATTCGGCATCTCTGACATAACACTAAGTCACTCGGTATTTCACTTGGTTCGCGTTGACGTTCTGTCCTATTAGCAATGCTAATAAAACCTTTTAAAACTAAACCCGCACAGCTAAGTGACCTTTAAGAAAATACAACGGGCCCTGGCTGGTGTAGCTCAGTGGATTGAGCGCGGGCTGGGAACCAGAGGGTCCCGGTTCGTTTCCCTGTCGGGGCACATGCCTGGGTTGCGGGCCAGGTCCCCAGTGAGGGCCCTGTGAGAGGCAACCATACATTGCTGTTTCTCTCCCTCTTCCTCCCTTCCCCTCTCTCTAAAAATAAATTTAAAAAAAATACAACAGGAATGGGGCGCCCAGCACCTCAGGGGCGCCCCGTATTTTGATTGCATCGTCCTGGGAAAACGGCAGCCCCGCCAACCCGACTCTGTCACTGCGAAAGTTGAGTCATTCCACGGTGTCAGAAGAGGCAGACAAATCTCTTGATGACTCATGAAGCGAGAAGAGGCATGTTCCAGGGAGGCGGCCTCTGCTCCCAGGCCACAGACATAGTTCCCGGACCCTGGCAGGCAGGGTGAGGGGCGGAAGTGGCCAACTCACAATGAGAGTGGCTCTTTCTAGACGTCATGAGGTGGTGAGGGGATTGGGGGCCATGTGGGCAGGACCAGAGGCACCGGGGCCTCCCTGAGCAGCCAAGGGTGCATTTTGTGACGGGAAAGGTGCCAGTTGGAACACAAGTGGGAACAAATGCCATTCCGTTCCTCTATTCAGAACAATTGCATTTGCTTCAACGATGAAACTGCTGGGCACTTACCTACGTTCTAGGTTAAGTCTGGAGGATTTATTATACATTATAGAATACATATAAAATACACAGGGATGGGCAAAGGGAGGGTAATAATAAATATACAATCATGAATAAATCGATACAAATACAAGAATAAACTGTTCCGCATACTCACAACGGTAAACCTCCTGTGGCCCAGTCCTGTATTTTAATCATAGTTCATTATTAGCACATGACTAGATTCAAAAGTGCTATTTGGCTGTTGGATGGTTTAGAGCCCGGGACTTGGGGCCACGGAATGACCAACTTGTGCAGCCGCTGGTCCTCAAATAACGTCATTTCGTTCAATGTCATTTTGTCGTGACATCGATGCTATCGGCCTGTGGTCACACTGGTTTGCCTGTGTGCGTCATTCCGTTATCAGCCTCAGAATTGATCAGCCACGTGAAGAGGCCTCCCTGTAGACGGAGCAGGCATTGGGGGTGAGAAGTGGGGGCACTCATGGTAGACAAGGGCAGCCGGAGACGCCCCCACCCCCCGAGGGGCTTCAGTGAGCTGGAGAGCTCCAAGAGAGGGTCTCGGGCTCAGGGAAAGTGACTGTTGATATGTGAGCCTTCCTGGTTTTTCCACAGGCTGGAGCAGGTCGGGGGGTGGAGGTCACAGGCGGCCCACCTCACAGTCACCAGGAAATGAACAGTGTGGGTTATGAGTCACGCCCCCCCCCTTTTAAAATTAGATGGGCCCGGGTGGCTCATTGGCAGCATCGTCCAGTGCACCAAAAGGTTGTGGGTTCAATTCCCTGTCGGGGCGCGTATGGGAGGCAACAGATTGATGTTTCTCTTTCACATCAATGTTTCTCTGTCTCTCTCTCTCACACTTCCTCTGTCTCTAAAATCGGTGAACGTGTCCTTGGGTGAGGATTAAAAACATATATGTTAGATCTGGGGGCTGGCCTTTTCTTCTCCCAGAAGGGTGTGCCTTCCCGCAAAAGCTCTCCGGCCCAGTTCCTCTGAGGAGGCTTATCCATGCTGTCTCTGGCTAGGCCACATCCTCAGGAGGAAGTGACATTTGTGTCCCGTCAGCTTGTTGGGCTGGGAGAGCCCTGTCCGGAGTCGCCGGGCAGCCTCAGCCGCTGTGCCTGCCCAGGAGCTGGGTGTTGGCTGCCAGGTCCCTCCTGAGCTTAGAGGGCACTTGGCTTCCACCTCCCACCCCGCTGGGGACCCTCCCGTTAGCTACTGTCCTGCAGGGCCATGTCACCGGCCTTGTCTCTTGGCTGAGGGCCTGATGCTGCCTGTTCCCTCAGAGTTATGGCTGGAGCAGCCAGCGGCCCCCTCGTCACTTTGGGAAATGAATTTATTACTGAACCAACTGCTCACTCCCTTTCACCCCAAAGCTTGTCTGTCCCCTCTGCACCCACAAAGGTACACTGTAAGCAGGATCCTACTCACGCTAATTCCCAGAGTCACGTTTGCCTTTTTTATTGATTGATTGATTTTAGAGAGAGATAGAAACATCAATTTTTTTCCACTTATTTACACAGTCATTGGGTGATTCTTGTCTGTGCCCTGACCAGGATTCGAACATGCAACCTTGGCGTATCGGGAGGATGCTCTAAGCACCTGAGCTACCCAGCCAGGGCCCATGTTTGCCTTTCTTCTGCCTCCAGGGCAGTCAGTCCCGAATTAGAAGGAAATATCTGCAAACCACCAGGCTTGAGGGGAAATGCAGCACGCATGGACTTTCAGAGGCCTGGGACACAACACCGCACTGTCTCCCGCGCATTGTCTGAGAGGAGGTGGCGGTGCCAGCATTGAAGACAGAAACGGCATCTATTTGCAGACTGTGAGTCCAGAAACACGACTCCTCCCGGGGAATCCTCCTGGGGACAAGAAACCACTGTGCTGGCGTCCGAATGGTGAGCGGGTACCCGATCCGCCGAAGTAGGGACGCTGCCAAGGGCAGCTCCTTAGATGAGCGTGAAAACCAGATGCGAGCGGAGTGATGGGTGTTCCCCGTGCACGCTTAGCACAGCATCCTTCTCTGGGACATTGGACGCTCGAGTGTGGCTCCAGAAGAATTCACTACACTGGGCATCCTAAGATAGCAGGGCCCGGGCTAGGGAACGGGGGGATGGAGATGGATTCTAAGTACGGTATCCCATTGGATACACCAATGGTTCTATCTACCTGCAAGAGTTCACAGTGAAGGGCAGTGAGTAAAACTACAAAGACCTGGGTTCACTGCGGGGTGTTGGGTCTGTTACTGTGGAGGGAGAAGGGACCTCAGTGCCAAGTAGACCCGGGCTCAGGTCAGGGGGAGGCTGGCCCTGCTAGTCCTAGCTCACGACAATCACTTGTACACAGCTGTCCCCAACTCCAAATTCAGTCGCATCATGCCTCGTGCCTGAAATTGGTGAGGTGGGAGTATTTACACCACAGGAAGTGGCAAATGCTTCAAATCGACCTTTTCCTTTTCTTTCCTTTCTTTTCTGTTTTTGTTTTTTTGAGTTGGATATGCAAGCACAGCCATGGCTTGCACAGGTTTGGATCGACTCCCCAGGCGATGGGCCAGGCCCTGGGCCAGTCCGCTGGTCCCCGTGACCTCAAACATGTCACTCGGGCCAGAGCTCAGCTTCCCCCTCTCAAATGGGCACAGCTCTGATTCTCTCACAGGATGATGAGAGAATGCAGAGAACCTGGTTCTCCTTCTGTCACTGTTTCAGTTCGGGGGTCACCCCCACGCCACCTCCCCACCTAGAAATTTCAGCGGCTCGAAACTCCTAACAGACCATATCCGGTGAGTCACCCAATCCCACAATCCCTCCTGGGTAATCCTTCCCCACCAAGAGCGGGTCCTGCCCATTTCCTGCTCCTCCAGTCCAGCCTCTTCCCAGCCATCAAATTCCCCCTAAAAATAAAAATAAGATAAACGTTACCTGGACTCTCCTGCTTCGACAGGGCCCTGGTCCAAGCCCAGAAGTCCTGGCCTGGCTGCCCCAAGGCTCTGCTGAACCCGGCTCCCGCCTGCCATTCCAGCCTCCTCAGAACCCAGTAATTCCAACCCCCCAAACCCACACCTCCCTCCCCAAGAGGAGATGGGCCATCCCTCTGAAAACTCCCAGCTGTGGCCCGGTGGTGTCCTGTGCCTGGAACGCCACCTACCCCCTCCCTGTGCAACCTTGGGCTGTGACTCCGTCCCTTTCTCAGCCACACCTTCCCTGGCGTAGACCGAGTGTCTCCTCACCCCACCCCAGGTCCCTGTTCCACTCACTCTTGTGGGTTCCAGGTCCTAGCCAGGGGCTTCTCATCTCCACCTGCGTGGTTGTCTGGCCACCACACTGGTTGACTCAATGGATGGGTGTCGTCTCGCAGGTCTGGAGGCTGGATGTCCAAGGTCAAGGTGTGAGACGAGTTGGTCCCTTTTCAGGGCCGTGCGCTCCCTCCTAGGCTTGCAGACGGCCGTCTTCTCCCTCTTCACATCCCCTTCCCCCTCGGTGTGGCTTGGTGTGCAGATGTCCCCTTGTACAAGGACGTCGGCCACATTGGACAAGGGACCACCCTGCTGCGGTGTGGCCTCCTTCTCCTGTGGCTAATCCCACCTGCCATGACCCTGACCCCAAATACGGCCACACATGGAAGACCAGGGAGCACTGGGTTCAGCCTCTAGATATTGTTTCAAGGTGTTTTACCAAGACCAGGTAAATGGAGGAAAAGAGGAAATCTAAGACTCTTTGCAGATAAACCACAGGGACGTTGACAGTGGGCTGTGCCGGGAAGGGCCTTGTGCAGGTTCTGACCCTCCGTTGGCAGGTCCAAGGCCAAAGGTCAGCCCCAAACACACAGACCTGGACCTTCTGAAAATGTTCTTCCCGATGCGCACTTCGTTGGCAGCAGGATCCCAGAACGAACATAAAAACTCCTGTGCCCCCTGCACCCCCTGCCTGGTCCCCCTCCCCTATGACCTTCCCCTGGAGGAATCCAGCTGCCACCTGGCTGGACTCACCTGGATGGGCAGGCGGCCGCCAGTCCCTGGGGTGTGGGACTCCCACATCCCTTTTATTATTCTGGGCAGAGCTGGCGCTGAGCCTTGGAAGGCTCTGAGCAGAGAGAGGCCCCGTGAGAAGCTCATCTCTCCATCTCGCCTGGCAAGGGCCCGGCCCCAGCACCGGACGCCCGCTGGCCTTTCTCCCACCGCGGCCGCGGCGGTGGCTCGGACAAGAGCGGCCTTGCTGCTTCAGGGGTGGCGGAAGAGGCCGCCAGGCCAGCCTCGAGATTGTCTCCCTGCCCGGATTGTCCCCGGACTGACGATAAGCGGTCATCTGTGGCCAGAGGGTCAGAGCGGGGCCTGGCAGTTCCCAGAGAGGGTTTCTCATTACTCCGCAGCGGGTGTTGGCCGGGACAGCACACAGGCCTTTGTCCCTGCCGGTGGCTCCGAGGCTTGGATTCGGTCCCTGGCCAGGCCCCAGAGACACCGGCTGGCTTCCTCCAGCAGAAGCTGCCGTTTTTGTGTCTGCCGATGGTCCTAGTGCAAGCCGCCTACGTCGGGGTGGATCGGGGAGGGCAAGCCGGAGGAAGCTGAGTTCCCGTCTTAGAGAGCGGATGCTGGCTGGGCTGGGAACGGCTTTGACATCAGTGGGTTTCTGCACAGTCCTCTGGAGATCGACCACCCTGTCCCCTTCGTGACTCGCTCCTCTCTCTGCCTCCCCCTCCCTTGTCCTAGCCACACGCACCTTTCCCACACACTGCCACTAACAGCACACACAGCCCTGCTCCAACCCCTTCCACGGCTCCCCACTGCCTGAAGGGCTGTCTCTCAAACCCCCGTGTGCTTCAGACAGCCCCTCGATCAGGCCGTCGGGTGGTGGAGCCAAGGACCGGAATCTTTAACTCACTCCCTCCTCGGTGATTTGTTTTTTAATGCTTGAATAATTTGTAAAAACATTGCCGTAAAATCCGCGTGACGTGCACTTTACTGTTTTGACCGTTTTTAAGAGTGCAGTTCAGCGGCATGGAATACTGCGATGGACGGAAGGTTTGAGTTCCAGTGTTGGAGCCCCGGCCTCCGTTGCGATGGTGTGCGGAGGTGGCTCCTTTGGGAGGTGCTCCAAGGTCACCGAGGTCAGGAGGGCGGAGCCCCGGGATGGGATTAGCGCCCCTCTCCCCGTGTCGGAGGACAGGCTGCGTCAGTGCTGGAGACGAGCAGGGCGTGCAGCAGACCCCAGCCACGCGGGCACCCTGACCTTGGACTTGCAGCCTCCAGAACTGGGAGGAAGTCCGTGTCTGTCGTTCCAGTGCCGCGGCCTGGCGTGTTTTGTTACAGCAGCCTGCGCCGACTAAAGCAAGTACCTTCACTGCACGGGTATCCATGCACAGAACTCGCCACGTTGCGGCCGCCCATTCCCCGGCCGATGGACGCTTGGGTTGCTTCCACCTTCTGGCTGTTTGTGAATAGCATTGCCTTGAACACGGGGGTACAAATACGCATATGTCTTCTTTCTTCTTTTTTAAGATTTTATTTATTTATTTCTAGAGAGGGGAAGGGAGGGAGAAAGAGAGAAACATCAGTGTGTGGTTGCCTCTCACGCGCCCCCTACTGGGGGACCTGGCCCACAACCCAGGCACATGCCCTGACTGGGAACCGAACCTGTGATCCTTTGGTCCACAGGCTGGCACTCTGTCCACTGAGCTACACCAGCCAGGGCTCTATGGTAATTTTCTGTTTATTTGTTTGAAGAGCTGCCATACTGTTCCCCACAGTATGTTCCTGCCAGAAGCGCCCCGAGGTCGCAATTTCTCCACGTCTTGCCCACCGCTTGTTACTTTATAAGTTTTGGGGGAGTAGCCATCCTAATGGACATGAGGTGGAATCTCATCGTGGTTTTGATGTGCATTTCCTTGAGGATTCGTGACAGGGTGCATCTGTGCGTGGGCTTCGTGTTCATTCGTAAAACTTCTTTGGAGACCTGCCTCTCTGAGTCCTTTGCTCATGTTTGCATTCGGTTGTTTTGTTGTAGTTGAGTTGTGCGCACAGGTGACTGTGATGGAAGGCCGAGTGCAGGACCGTGGGTGGAGAAGATGCCCCCGCGTGGGGTGTGGAGGGCCCTGGGTGGCGTGGTGCTGACCCACCTCCCGTCCCATGTCCTGCTTCTCCCAGCAAGAACAGTTTGCTCCAGCTAGATAGTTCTCTCCCTGGCCTGTTTATACCCTTCCGACACCTTGAACCACAGCAGCAAAAAGACTTTTTCTTGTCTGCACAAGAACCGGCCTCCTGCATCGCCCATCGAAATAGTTCTGGTGGAACATATTGTCCCTCCCCCTTCTGGCCACACCACTGGCATGTGACTCGGGCTCGCCTGACCCCGGTGCTCCCATCGCCATGGTACCAGGGCTGGGCCCAGGGGGTGGACACACTATCCAGGCCACGAAAGCCTCTATGTGACTCTGAGAGACATGTCTTTTTCTGCTGTGCTTGCCGAGTGAGGATGTTATAAGCACAGGCCACCTGGAGGGGGAAGAAAAGGTCAACATGCAAAGGTAAGATGAGTCAAGGCCAGGAAAGCGAAGCGAGAATGTAAGAAAGAATGATGCTAGCGTTTGAGTCCCTGGATCCAGCCATTCCTGAAGCTCATATACTAGAGCCCTCCTCACCCCAGATATTCAGGTATAGAAGCCAGTAGGCTCCCTTTTTGCCTAAGCTGGTTTGACGTTGGTTTCAGTCGCTGGTAACAGACATTTCTGACCTTTAGGATTATACATTTACTCTCTGTACCTTGTGTGATAGGGTGAGTCCTTATGAGAAAAATGAGCCTCGTGCTGGCTGGTGTGGTCTTGTGAGGGGGACACCCAGCATCTGCACCCTCCCCACCACACACACACCTTGGGGCCGCCTTGGGCAGAGGCCCAGCCGCAGGGAGGAACTCGGAGCCCTGGGGACTTGCAGAGGGAGGGTGTGAAAGGTGAGTAATTGCAGAAAGCATGAGCTGGCGTCTTCTCATTGTGTGTTTTGAGTGCATGGCCTTTTCCTTCTGCAGCTGTGTTCTCCCTGGAGTGTTTCCCACCCCAGCGCAGGAAGGGGAAGCCGCCCCCGGGTGGGTGTCTTTGTGGTTCAGTCCCTGGGGCGGGGGGCGGGGGTGAAGTGGGAAGCTGGACCTTGGAGGGACCTGCATGGAGGCTGGTGCTTTGGGTGTGAGGTGTCGGGGAATCGCACCCCCCCCACCCCAAAAGAGGGGAAGGGGACGGACGTTGGGGTTCTGCTGAGTGGTGGGACCAGCACACTGAGAAACCAGCTTCTGGGGGGTGCACGGGGACCCGCTCCCCACACGTGGGCAGTGCTGGGCTTATACCACGAGGCCATGTTTCAGTATGACGCATAAAGACAATTTTTTTTAAGTTTAAATATTCATATTGAAAAACAAAGAAACATTTCTTGCACCAAGGTACACCGGAGCGAGTCCTTGTGTGTTATGCATCGGTGGGTTGGTGGGTCACGTGGTGCCTTCTGTTGCTCTGGCTAGTGCTGTTTTGCACACTGGTCTGGTGCTCTCGCTGGTCAGGTAGGGGTGTTCATGTTTGCTGCAGGGTCGGCGTCTGCTGCTGGAGGTGTGCCCAGGGCATCTATACCTCCCACAAATGCTCAAAATATGCGAAATCAACAACAATAATCACAACAGCAGTCATAGTAGTAGTAATAATAATAATAATGAGGAGGAGGAGAAGAAACACTTCTGGAGGCTGAGGATGAGTCTGGCACCCGTTTAAGCCCTTTATAAGTGTTATTTTATTAATAATAGTTGATATTGAGAAAGATCCCAATTCTGTGACCTCCGCAGATGCGGGTGGGCTGCGGCTGACCCCTCCCAGCCCTCCCCCTTCCCTGAGCCGGTGTGCACATTCCCTCCAAATGCGGCCTCTTTCCTACCCCAGGGCATTTGCACATCCTGCTCTCTGTCTGCCAGGTTTCTCCCAGCACTTCCCGTGACTTGTTCCCTCTCCAGCCTTCCCAACTCCGTTGAAATATGGCTATTGGAGAAATGCCCCTCCTGGAAATGTCTCTTACAGTCAAAGAGGCCTCTGATTGGCCAGCGTTATCCCCTCAGTCCTGCCGGGAAGAGCAGATCCCCAGGCAGGTCAAAGGGGCTTTGTGTACATCGTGTGGCCCTGCCCACGGAGGACAAGCTGGAGCCCATGCACAGGACAGTTTTGTTCAGGCTTGTGAAGTTACAGGAATAGGCCTGTGCACCGCAGATCTCTGGTTCATAGCGTCAGAGTAGAAAGGGGGCACGCTGCCATCGTGGGTAGCATTTAGTAGGCCCCGGCTGTATGCTCGTGCCCAGCTCAGCCTCGCCCAACCCCGAAAGGCAGGCACGTCCGCACAGCACAGGCGGGGCTCCTGCAACCCTGAGTGGCCCGCAGCGCCGCTCCAGCGTGAAGGGCTGGGACAGTGGCCAGCCCCCGACGGCGCCCTGCCCGGCTCCTCTGAAGGGCAGCCTGAGCCACACAGGCAGCCTTGGCCCGGCTCCTCCACAGGTGAGGCCACGCTTTGGGGGTTCCTGGGTTTGTTCCTCTTGTGGGGGCCGAGACTTGGCAGCCTGAGAATGTGGGGCCACAGGGAAGGCAGGTAGGCCAGCCAGGGCTCCACCCTGGCTTTGCGGCCTAACCAGAGCAGGCCCTGGGGGGTCTCTCGGCCTCCCACAAGCCTCCCGCGGGGTTCTGGGAACTGTCCCAGCATGTGGGTGACAGCCGCAGCCCACCTTGGGAAGCTCGGATTCCTAGGGGAGGAGGGAGCGGGAAGGACTCCTCAGTGCTGGCCACTGTCTACGCCGGGTCTCTGTGGGCACTCGCTCCATGTCTCTCGGGCCGCGTACGCCACCACAGCGCTGGTCACTGTCACTGCCGCCGTTGTCATCCATGTGCTAGTTGTTTCCGTATTGACGTGGGAGACTGTAGCTCTTTCGGGGGGCGGGGGCGGGGTACGCACAGTGCCCAGAAAGCAGGAGCATGGGGTGGATGGGTGGATGGATGAGTGGATGGGGGGCAGTTAGGCGTGTGCGCGGGTGTGTGGCGCGTGGAAAAGAGGGTAGATGGGTGCACGGGTGGGCAGACATAGGCACGCACACGCTACTCTTGGCTGCTCCATGAGTTCACGCTTTGTCTCACGAGCCCATCAAAGAGTAACCTTGCCATTGGCCCCTTGCTGGGCCCTGGAGACCGTGGGCGTTAGAGGGCGAGGCAGACACGTGGGTTTCTTCACGGACCTTCCTGAGTTCAGTGCACGGGGATGGGCAAAAGTAGGTCTGCAGTTGCTCTGTGTGACCTTCCTTTGAGTGAACAAAGCCATTGTAATGGTTGTCACCTGCATCTCTTTTTCCATACGAAAAACTGTAAGCCTGCTTTTGCCCACCCCTGGGCCTCAGCCGCAGCTTCCAGCCCCAGGGGCCCCCTGGACGTTGCTGGGGGTGAGGTGTCTTTGTCACAGAGCAGCAGGTGGGCAGGAGGCTGAGGCTGCCAGAGGGTGACCCACGTTTGTGAAGTAGCGCCCCAACCTAGACCATCCCCAAAGTCTTTAGGTTCCTCCCCGACGCAGGACGGCTCTCCCTCTGACCACAGGGCCCAGGCACCTCTGGTCATGTCTGTCACACCGGCGGCATCTCTTCTGGGGGAACCTCGGAACACTTACACAGTGAACTCCTCGGGGACATTGTCCTTAAATGGGAACCGGAATCTCAACGTTTAGGAATGCGTGGTGGGGTTTCAGGCATCAGCCAGTCGAGGGGCAGCTCTATTTCTGTGTCTGACCTTTTCTGGGGCACTTGTGATTACTCATTGTCTGGGTTTAAGGCCCCGACCGAAGGGGCGAGACCGAGAATTTGGAAAGGAGTCCTCCATTGGGAGAGCGCCTGGTGCCTGCAGGACGCGTGCCTAGAACTGACCCACTCGGGAACCTCTGCTCCCCAGAGCCTGAGGCTTGGAGTTTTGTTACCACTGTTGGAGCCGGCCAGTCCCCAGCCCCCCTCTCTCGTGTCCCCTTTTTTCTGTGCGGTGAAGGGGGTCACCTCCATGGCAGTGAGCACCCCGAGAGCTGGACCCTGGGCTCTAAATCCCATGCCCATGCCCGGGACTCGCTCTTTGGAGATGGGCGATTCTAGGTTTGGCGGGGGAGGGCGGGCACAGCAGGATATGGGCCTGGGCCACCTTGAGCCAGAAAGAAGGAAGCGCCCAAAGCCCCCTGGGCCATGGGAGCTGCACAGGTGCGTGTGTGAGCACGAAAAACAAGGCACACAAGTCCCGGGGCTCTCGCAGGTGGACGCGCGGGGAAGGAAATGACCAGAAAGGGAAGACAGAAGGGAAGAAGAAAGAGAGAAGGGACAGAGAGGGGACCGTGTCCCAGCACTGGGGCCGAGCACGACCCCTTTAGGACACGTGCGTGTGCACCCGGGGGGCAGAGGGGAGCTCCTCGCGGGAGAATTTCAGTCCACGCAGAAATGAGGAGAAAATCAGAAAGTTACTGACCTGCAGCTCCGTGCGGGTGACCGACTCAGGCCAGGACCCCATGGGAGCCTCGGGATCAGAGGGCGGTGAGCCTTGTGTCCCATGGGGCACGTCGTTGGGGGCCAGATCCCTGAGTGACCCCTTTCTTCCTGACTCTGCCCTTGGGGGCTCTTGGAATGACGTCCGGCCGACTCCAGACAGTCCCTGAAGTGAACGCTTCAGAAATCTCTTACTGTTGTTTCTAGGCCTTTCTTTGTCTTGAGTGCAGTCTGAGAGAAGCCACACGCTTACTCAGTAATGGGGTGGCTCTGTGACATTCGTCACTGCCCACTGGGGATGTTTCTATGGCTGGTAGGAGCCAGGATCCCCCCTCACGCCGAGTCCTGGTGTGAAGTGACAAAAGCAAGTTGGAACAACACAGACGAAGAAACCACAGACATCCACGTACGAGGTGCTGAGCTCTCATGTGGCAGGCATCAGCATACTAGGAAGGACCAGCCCACGGTGCCACCGGCTGTGGGAGGGAGCAGCGTGTGTGTGTGTGTGTGTGTGGGTAGGGCTTGCTCCGACCTCATATTTTACTTGTGGAATTAGAAACACACAAAGGCAGATCTGGACCCTGGTCGGGTAGCTCAGCCGGTTAAAGTGACGTCGCAATATGCCAAGGCTGCCGGTTCGATCCCCGGTCAGGGCACATACAAGACTCCACCGATGAATGCATGAATGAATGGAACAACACATCGATGTTTCTCTCTTTCTCTCAAATCGATAAATAAAAAAAAGAAAAGAAAATGCTAAGCCCTTTTAGAAAACAGCTTGGCTCTTTCTTAGACACCTACACCTACTGTGTGAGCGGAAATCCCACTCCTAGATATTTACCCAAGAGGGCGGAAGATGTAGGCCCATACACAAACTCGAACGTGAATGGCCAGAGCAGCATCCTTCCTAATAGCAAAACACTGGAAACGTCCCCAAAGCCCTTCACCTAGCAACTGAGAAAGAGTGGTACCCCCCCATAAAGAGGGGCACCGGCCAGCTGTGAGAGAATAAAGCTTGGACGCACACAGTACTCTTGACAGACACGCCAACACGAAATGAAAGAAGCCACACCCAGAAGGTGACATAGTTTATGATGTTAATGACAGAACAATCTAGAAAAGGCGAAACGGCAGGAGGGAGGGCAGGTGGGTGGT
>PVJI01016595.1:0-37851 GCA_004026765.1 Micronycteris hirsuta | reverse complement strand
GGTGGGAATGGGGCACAGAATAAGTAGCATAAATGGTAGGTAGACAACAGACAGGGGGAGGTTAAGAATAGTATAGGAAGTGCAGAAGCAGAAGGACTTATGTGTATGACCTACAGACAAAACTAAAGGGTGGGGAAAGGGGGGTAAGGGGGTGGGGGGCAAGAAGGGGGGGAAGAGTGGGACAACTGTAACAGCATAATCAATAAAATATAGTTAAAAAAAAGAGTGAATAATATTAAGTTGCAAGTTGAGCTGAGGTACAGTACAGAGTCATAAATGGTACAAAGGCTATACATAGGAAGGCAAACAGAATATGGGGGGGGGGCAAAAAATCCTGGAATTTATTTATAAAAAATTGTGTATTTATTCTTACATGTTTAAACTTCAGTGCTCAAAATAGTTTCTGAACTCGTTGATTTTGACGTCATTTTTTGTTTCACCTCTTCCACATCAGCAAAACATTTCCTTTTGAGGAATTTTTTCATCAGGGCAACAAAAAAAAGTTGCTTGGGTAGAGATCAGGTGAATAAAGAGGGTGGGGCACAGGGGTAGGCATGGGGTTCCTGCTGGTTTTGGTCTGCTGAACACTCAGCGCGGTTTGGGCAGGTGCACTCATAAATCACCATCTTGAAATGGACAAACATGTTGTTAAGAGTCTTCAGAAAAAAATCCACAGAAGCTGAATGCAGCCTCTCACAACAGTGCCAGCTAGTACAGTGATACAGATGGGTTTCTAGAATACTCATTTATAGGGGAAGCCTGTAAGACAAGGGTCTGCCCTCCAGAAGATAATTTTGTTGTTTTTTTTTTTGGAGGATCCCCCCTTGTATATGACAAATAGGAAGACAACAGACTTAGAAAAAACTAAAGATAATTTATTAGGGAAGAGTCTGGACATTTTTTAAAAGATGCATACAGAGCAAAGTAAAAATCAACCATGGGTAGACTATCCTTGTGGTTAGTTTTTAAGTGAATGAGATTTACAAGCTTACATTGGAAAATTATGACAATTATTCTAATTGGAAGAATATTTTTACTGTTGTAAAACTTAATTTAGCAAAATGATTTGGATTTTCCCAAACACTGGCATTTGCTAGACTTTCTTTTCCATCTTAAACAAGGACAAACATATAATGATTAAGACTCTTGAAAGTCTTACCTTATATGGGCTAATTAGTCTTCTTTTAATATCCAATCTATAGCTTCTGTATTGTTCAGCATCACTCATGTCAGTTACCAGTAGTCGAAGAATTTCATAAACCCGTCTAGCATGTTGCTAATAAAACAAAAAAAATTGATAAACTTTTTATGGTACAAATAATGACACTTTCCCAAAAGAACATAGGATATACTGACTATATGTCATGGTCCAGGAATTGTGCCAGATACCAGATCAAAAGCAGTAAAAGACAGTTTCTACCTTCAAGAAAGTAGCAGTCTAGTGGGTAACACAAATTGTTGAGGTACAATTAATTTAATGACAGGAACATGCAAAAGGTATTATGGTCGTATAACCTGGGAATGGGAGAACTGTTAGAAAAGGATTCCTGGAGGAACCCTGAGCTGAATCTCAAAGGGAAGGGAGCATGCCATTCCAGAAAGGAGGGCACAGTGTGTGTGTATGCACACGCACGCATGTACACACCTGCAGAACAGAAAGAGCTGGAAACCGAAGTGCAGAAGTAGAATGAGGGTGGAGCAAGAGCACAGAGCCTTATAGACTCGGTTAAAGAGCTGGGCTTTTCTCCAGTAGGTGACAGAAATGGGGAAGTGAGCAAAGTGCAAATTTGAGTTTTAAGTAAAGCATTCTCTCAGCTACATAGAAATGGTAGCAAAAAGAAGGGCAGGCAGACCAATTAGGAAGCTGAGCTATTAAATCAGGCAAGAAGTAATGAGGGCATGAACTGAGACAACACAAGTAAAAATACTAAGGGAACAAGGATTCTAAAAATACAGAAGAGGAAGGACTGGCTGTGGAGGAGGGTGTGGAATGAGTGAGTTTTCACAGTCTAATAAGAGATTTAGGAGACAGAAGAACATAAATCTGAAGAAAATTCTAGTCTAAAGTTACCAGTAGTCGAAGGGTGTGCATTAAGCAATATCAGTACACAGGGAAGAGTTAAAATTGTAAGCCTGGTTAAGATCACCCAGGGAAAGCACACACAATGAAAAAGGGAGAGGTCGGAACCCTATAGTGCAGTGACAGTTAGAGGGCAGGTAGAAGACAGAGAAATACTAGAATTAGGAAGTTTGTATCCCTGAAGCCAAAGGAATAGCCCACAGTTTTTGTTTGTGTTGTTTCACTTATATATTTATTGGGGGTGGGAGAGAGGTTGGGTAAAGGTAGGTTGAACTTTCTTGGAAGGGACACCTGGGCTGAGCCTGAAAAATGAGTACTATCTGGCTAGGGAAAGATGGAGGAACAGGAGAGGGGGATATTAAGGGCAAAGGGAAT
This sequence comes from Micronycteris hirsuta, assembly GCA_004026765.1. Lineage (NCBI taxonomy): Eukaryota > Metazoa > Chordata > Mammalia > Chiroptera > Phyllostomidae > Micronycteris > Micronycteris hirsuta. The sequence continues at coordinate 35,396 of PVJI01016595.1, read as the reverse complement.
AGTACACATATGTAAAGGAACAGAAATGAAAGATGTAGCACAGATGGGAAATGGCAAGAGGTTCAACAAAGCCAGAGCATGTAGGAAAGTGGTAGGAAGTTGAAGCCAGCAAGGTAGGCAGCAGGGTCATGATCATGATGGGCTCTGAAAAGTATGATTTTTAAAAATGTGTTCATATTCCTTTTCATTTACAATCTGAGCTATTATGCCCTGGCTCAGTTGGTTGGAGCATCATCCCATACACCAAAAGGTTGTGGTTTTGATCCCCAGTTGGGGCGCTATGAGAGGCAACTGATTGACTGTTTCCCTCTCATATCGATGTTCTCTTTCTCCCTCCCTCTTTTCCTAAAATCAATAAATATATCCTCTGGTAAGGATTAAATAAGTAAATAAAAAGATGAGTTATTCTTATTAATAAAGGTTTAAAACAGCCTGGAGAAATCAGTTATTTCTAAAACATATTTTATCTTAAAGCCAGAAGCCGTTACAGTGTTTTAATGCAGGTGAAGATGGAAAGTTTGAGTTCATATTAAGCTGTCTGGGTCAGTGATCAGGAAACTTTTGGCATAGTTTTGGAGCTCAGGAGGAAATTACGGATTGAAGATTTAGATGAGATCTCCCAGGCAGAAAAAACAGAATGAAAAGAAATGAGAACTGAATGAAGACCTTATATTTACGAAGCATACAGAAGAGTAGAAGCCAGTGAAAATATCTCAAAACAGATGATCAAGGAGTTCCGGGATTATCTGGTGCTAGAAACTACTGCCTGTACCTCCGAGGTGGATCATTTTCAATGTCACGCTCTGACAATTTAAACACAAATTTCTACCAAATTACAGCACTGATTACCAATCACAGCAGTCCTATGACTAGAGAGGAAGTGGAGGCCCCTACAGCAAACAGTATGTTGGTTACATATAGCAAGCCAATTTGTCCCTCCAAACATGATGTAGCCATAACAGCCACACACCAGGCAGATTTTCCAGCCTACTCAGGCATATATTCCAACTACACCACAGCCATTCTATGGAAACAACTTTGAGGATGAGCCACCTTTATTAGAAGAATTGGGTGTTAATTTTGACCACATCTGGAAAAAACAGTAACAGTGTTACATCCATTAAAAGTAGCAGATGGCCCCAGCCAGATAGTTCAGTTGGTTACAGCACTGTCTTAATATGCCAAGGATGCGGGTTCAATCCCTGGTCAGGGCACATTCAAGAATCAGCCAATGAATGCATCAATACGCGGAACAAGAAGTTGATGTTTCTCTCTAAAATCAGTAATAATAATAATAATAATAATAATAATAATAATAATGATGTAGCAGATGGCAGCATCATGAATGTGACTGATCTGGCAAGACCCGTGGTTTTATACTTTGCCTTTGGAGCCATACTGTTACTGGCTAGCAAAATCCAGTTTGCCTACGTATTGGGATCAGTACAACTGGTTGTCTAGTAATGTTTTGTTTATTAAACTTAATAAGTATGACAGGTGTTTCATTTGGTTGTGTGGCAAGTGTCCTTGGATATCGTCTTCTTCCCATGATCTTATTTTCCAGCTTTTAGTGATAATTTTGTTTGCAAGGAATGGCAGGTGTCATTCTCAATGATGGAATTATTGGGTGGCATAATTTTTCTGCTTCCAAAATTTTAATTTCTGCATGAGCCACGGAAGGACAGCAACTACTAGTAGCATATCCTTACGCTTTGTTATATGGAGAGTTTGCCTTAATTTCAATTTTTTGAACTGAATTTTTCTGGGATGTGAACATCAGTGGGCCAAATAACACAAGAAGGACTTCGAACTCAAATTGAACCAGCAAACTGCTACCGCAATTCTCATATAGGTCTAATGTTTGACTATTGGAGCAATGGAAGTAAGCATGTATTTTTTGTTTTTATAGAACTTTTTATATTGGATTTACCTGCAATATGATTAGCTTTAAGTATTTGTGCTTATACAGATGAAAATGGTATTTCTTTTCTGTTACTGCAGTCTTTAAACAATAACCTTTTCCTTAAATTATATGTTTTTGATAGATTTTTATCAATTGTGGGAAACTAACCACAGAGCTGATAATCTTTCCTAAAATCAACCAGTCAATTGTAAAGAAGACCCCAGACTTACTGCAGAAATATTTTCCCAAGAATTAGGGAAAAAAAATCACCTACATTCTCAACTCAGAGGCACTTCAAACAAAAACGTGATCCTAATGTAGAGTGTTTAGGAGTTTGTACCTCAAAAATTTGACATTCCTTTAAATTACCTCAGGGAATTTTTGCTAAAATTCAACGATCCAGAAATTCACAGTCTGCCTTATTATAGATGTGAAATGCAAACACCTGTTTAGATATCAGCATTAACTAAACCACAGTGACCTAGACTGGCCACATTAATGCTCATGGCTGGATCTTCATGTTTTCTGGGAAAAAGAAAATGACTAACCTTTTTTGAAAAAAATATTTAAAATGTGCTCTGACTGGTGTGGCTCAGTGGATGGAGCACCGGACTGCGAAGCAAAGGGTCACCGGTTCGATTCCCAGTCAGGCCACATGCCTGGGTTGTGGGCCAGATCCCCAGTAGGGGACACGCAAGAGGCAATCACACATTGATATTTCTCCCCCTTTCTCCCTCCCTTCCCCTCTCTAAAAATAAATAAATAAAATCTTTAATAAAATATGTAAAACGTCACAGTTTCAGTATTGCAGTTATCAATATAAAGTGCATTTGATGCTTATTAATTAAAATTTTCCCAATTAAAAAAGATCACAGTGGTAAGTAGAAAACCAGGAACTGTAGTGCCTTAGAAGCCAAGGGAGGATAGGTCAATAGTATCAAATGCTAGTCTCTATTATTGGAAACTCTTCATTCCTCATACTTTCATAATCTAAATCCTACCCAACACAAACCTGAAATATTCTTGATTCCCTTATTTACGTAAAAATAATCAATTCCCTCCTCTCAACTCCCATGCTAATTTTTCTTTACCTATCATAAGATATTTACTACTTTATCCCAGGCTGTGTGGCTCAGTGGATTGAGCGCGGGCCACTGAACCACAGGGTTGCCAGTTCAATTCCCAGTCAGGGCACATGCCTGGGTTGTGGATCAGTTGCCCAGTAGGTGGCACGCAAGAGGCAACCACACATTGATGTTTCTCTCCCTCTCTTTTTCCCTCCTTTCCCCTCTGTCTAAAAATAAAATAAAAAACTTTTAAAAAAGATATTTACTACTTTAAAGTTGAAATAAATATAAAGTGAAAGTTAAGTGTTTTATTTCAACCCTTCTCCCTGCCAATACCACTGTCTCCAGGGGTATTATCTACTTTACCAGTTTCAAGAAAGATTTTCTTAAAAAACAAAAATAAAATCCTACTATCCATCTGTTTTGCATGTTACACATAATATCAATTATCTTCCCATTTTATTAATGAGGAAATCAAGGCACAGGAGGTAAACTACATTTCCCTAAGTCACAGAGCAAGTGGTGTAGCCATATTTGAACCCAGGCAATCTGGCTTCACAGTGTGTAATCTTAACAACTGTTATTTCCCACACATGTATTCTTAACGTATTTGCAATATTTAAGTTATATACTTAAATACCTTATTTATTTTGAACTTCTGTTGTGCCTCTATTGCCATATCTTCATTGAATCCTTGCATTAACTTTTCCCGGGAAAAGCAAGGCAAATCTTGACAAAGCTTCACAAGTACAAAGTCTCTTAATTTCACATAGCTTTTGGATGGATCTTCCGCTAAAGAAATAAAGCAGAATAATTTCCTTTACCCAACATAATGTCTTTACCACTTGCAATCTCAATATACATGCTAGGCTAGAAAGGCAAATTTTCTTAAGACAATTTTACAAAAGTTACAATGAGAGAGGATTATCCCTTACAAATCAAAATAATACTATTAACTTTGCCAAATAAAGTTATAGGTGCAATTGTTTTTGCAAAGACATACGAGGTCTGTCCAGAAAAAGTTCAGCTGTTGTTAGTATAATCAGAACAGTTTGTGCGACATCTATGAGACTGGAATGTGCATGTGTGAACAATGACGAACTCACTATACTAGTCAGTGGGGGTGGTAGACACCATTGAGTGAGCATGGGTACTTGTGGCTTTCGCATTCAAAATAACTAAGCAAGTAACAACAAATCTGCATCAAATTTTGCATTAAGCATGAATGTTCCTCCACAGAAAGTATTTGGATGATTCAAAAGACTTTCAGGGATGGTGCAAGGAGTGCAGTGCAAATAAAAATATGACACAAATGCTTCAAAGATGGTTGAGAATCTATTGAAAGCAATCCTTGTTCTGGAAGGCCTGCAACAAGCAGAACACCTGAGAATGTTAAAACACTTACAGGCTGCAATCCACTGATTGGCAACTGACAGTGCAGGAACTAGAAGGTGATCTGGGGATTCCAAAAGCTACTATGTCCGAGATTTTGATACAGGACCTTGGCATGAAGTATGTCATGGCAAAATTCATTCCACGGCTTCTGCTACCAAAGCAGAAGGAACACCATGCTCCAGTTGCTAATGACTTGATTCAGACTGCTACCAATGAATCAGATCTCCTCAAAAAGGTCGTAACTGGAGATCAATTGGGGGTCCAACTCTATGGGATCCTGAAACAAAGGCCCCGTCATCCCAATATAAGTCACCTGGTTCTCTTGGCCTGAGGAAGGTGCAGCAAAGTCACAGCAAGATCAAGATCACGTTAACTGTGTTTTTTGACTGGGAAGATGTTGTCCATCAAGAGTACATCCCTCCAGGCCAAATAATTAATGAGGAGTATTATCTCAATGTTCTTTGTCGGTTGAGAGATGCAATATTACAAAACTGACCACAACTACTGGCTACTGATGATTGGCAGATTCATCATGACAACATGCCTGCTCATGCATCACATCTTCTGCAGTTTTTTGGCAAAACATCAAATCACCTCAGTGACTTAGCCCCTCTGTAGCCCAGATTTGGCACCCTGTGACTTCTGGCTTCCCCCAAAACTAAGATCACCTTTGAAAGGGAACAGATTTCAGACCGTTGATGAGATTCAGGAAAATACGATGGGGTAGCTGATGGTGATTCCAACAAAGGATTTTGCATAGTGTTTTGAACACTGGAAGAGATGCTGGGAGAACTGTGTGAGATCCCAAGGTGCCTACTTTATTATTTTTTGTAAAAGATTTTATTTATTTTTATAGAGAGGGGAAGGGTGGGAGAAAGACAGGGAAAGAAACATCAATGTGTGGTGGCCCCCACTGGGGGGACCTGACCCACAGCCCAGGCATGTGCCCTGACTGGGAATCAAACCGGTGACCCTTTGATTTGCAGCCTGTGCTCAATCCACTGAGCTATACCAGCTAGGGCCCAAGGTGCCTACTTTAAAGGGGACTGAGGTGCCACTGTCCTATGTATGAAGTTTCTTATATCTTCTTCAATAAATATCTCTTTTTCATAGTGCATGGCTGGATACTTTTTGGACAGATCTTGTATGTTATTCGTGCAATTAGAGCTATTCCTTTTAAATGTAAATTTTTCGACTGATGTGTTACTGTATGCGTTTAGTTTTATTTTCAATTAAAGTAGAGATTCAGTTTTGGATAATCAATTGTAGTTTTGAATATTTTCTGATATCTTAGGATTCCAAAGCTCAATTTATATACTTCCTTACTTTAATTCAATAACCGCCCTGGCTGGTGTAGCTCAGTGGATTGAGCACAGGCTGGGAACCAAAGGGTCACGGTTCCATTCCCAGTCAGGGCACATGCCTAGGTTGCAGGCCAGGTCCCCGTGAGGGCCATGTGAAAGACAACCACGCATTGCTGTTTCTCTCCCTCTCTGTCTCCCTCTCTTCCCCTCTCTCTAAAAATAAAATCTTTAAAAACAAACAACCAAAAAAAAAAACAACTTTAATTCAATAAGCTTTATAGTCTGCTATATTTCTTTCACTTAATTAAAAAAAATCTTATGCAAAAACAAATCTTTACTTAGAAAACTGAGAATATGGTTTTGATCCTTTTTTCATTGCATCTGAATAGCATAAACCTTACTTTATGTTCATCTGTTATTCACATTTGACTAAGTAATGGACAAGGAAAACATCAAAACATGATGGGTAGAAAGTACTGCACAATCAGAGAACATGAGTTTGAGTCCCATTTCTGTCACTCACAGGTATAGGACCTTGGACAAGTCACTTCACTCTCTAAGTCTTCTTTTCTGATCAGTAGAGGGCTTGAAACAAAGAATGTTAAAATCTGAGGTAATTCACAGATCACAAGACTTAATATTGTTATATCAATAGTACTCTACAAATTACTCAATGCAATCCCTTTAAAAATCCCATCTGGCTTTTTTGTTTGTTTCAGAAATTAACAAACTAACCCTAAAATTTATATGTATATGCAAGGAACCCAGAATAGCCTATACGAACTTGAGAAAGAATCAAAGTTAGAGGACTCACATTTCTTAATTTCAAAACTTAGTACACCAGTAATGAAATTGGTGTGGATAAGGGCAAGTAGATCAAGGAATTGAATTGACAGTTAAAAATAAATCCATATATTCACAGTCCAGACAATTCAATGAGGGAAAGAATAGTCCTTTTAACAAATGATTCTCAAAGGGATCGCCACAAACCAAAGAATGAGGTTGGACCCCCTTTCCTCATACCATACACAAAAATACACTCAAAATGGATTATAGACCTAAATGTAAAAGGTAAAACTATAAAAACTCTTAGAAGAAAACAAAGGAGTAAATCTTTAAGACTTCTGGTTAGGCAATAGTTTCTTAGATAACAGAACCAAAAACATGAGCAACAAAAGAAAAAATAAATAAATTGGGCTATTATAAAAATTCAGAACTCTTGTTCTTCAATGATACCACTAAGAAGATGAAAAAACAAATTGTGCAATGGGAAAAATATTTGCAAGTAATATATATGAGACTTGTATCCAGGCTTCTTATATAAAAACTTTCATAATTCAGTAAGACAACCCAATTTTTACAATGGGCAAAGGTTCCATATACACATTTCTCAAGAAGATATACAAATGGACACAAGAAGACACTTAAGATCACTGGCCACAGGGAGATGAAATAAAAATCAAATGAAAGACCATTTCATGTCTACCAGAATGACTAGAATAAAAAAGAGAACAAGTATTAATGATGGTGTGGAGAACTGAAACCTCATACATTCCTGGTAGAAATGTAAAATGATATACCCACTTTGGAAAATAATGTGGTAGTTAGTTCCTCAAAAGGTGAAACACAGTTACCACACTTTCCCTAATTTCTACTCCTAGGTATATTCATAGGGCATATGCAAACATTTCTGTTGTCAAATGTCATGATCCTAGAAGAAACAAATCCTTGATTCTATCTATAAAGTCACACAACTGAGAGGTATTCAAATGTTATATACCTTAAGATACTGACATCCTCAAAAAGAAGATGGTACATGATATAAAGAACTGTCTTCCAGTATTTTACTTTAAAGTTAAGTGCTAAGAAACAGAAGAAAACGGGTGGCAATTACAGCACAAATACCTACGTATCCTGTAACATAGGCCATCAATGATGAGTTTTAACGATCACTATATGTGGCTCTATGTCAAAAGCCATCTCAATATAAATAATACCCTGAATTGCAAAGGGAGATCCAAAGCCTGCTAAAAATCCACAAAGTTAAGAAAAATTTACAAAATAATAGAGAAATTGGCTATTGAAATGACTTAGAGTAGAAAATTCCACTTTTTAAAAGGACTAGGTATGGAACCTAGGAGAAATATCTTAATGAGAAGAGCTGATAAGGCATTTTTAGTATTTTATAATGCTGAGAAATGTTCATGCTGAAAGTAAAGGCTGATACCCCAGTTTTCAAATTCAGAAGTGCTTTAGCATGTTTAGCATTTTCTCTTTAAAGACTTCAGTTTGCAATGAATAAAGGCTACCATTATTGACAACTCTTCACTGAGATTTAAGAAATAAAATCTTTATCTGCTAATTGGTGCTAAGTATCAAGGACTTTATTGGTTGGAGCAGACAGAAGAAAGTGGTTAAAAGGCTTCACAAAAACAACCCCTGCTGACACATTACCCACTAGAGAAGACAAAGACTACTTATGTGAACTCTAAATCTCCAGATTAAAATCACCAAAAAAAAGTCCAAGCTCTGTAAGTGAACAGAAGCTAAACAATTTTCAGCTTACCTAAAAAGAAGTGTTATTGTTTGTATTATGTTTCTATAATTTCACAAGTCACTAAGCTAGTGAAGATGTCAAAAAAAACTTTTGATATAAACTAACTTTAGTAATGACTGCTTTATCTTTGAAGCTTCCAAACCATTCTACGGTAATAGGAAAGTCGGGTAAAAATATAATTCAACTCTACAAACATGGAACTCCCTTCTAAAAACAACATGCTTTCCCGCTAATTTATTAATCTGTAGGATCACTTCAAAATCTGTTTTTAGGTATTAATTTTATTTAGTCTGGAGAAGCAAAACCACTATATTACATGAAAAAGGAAGATACTAATAATCTGCCTACTAGTCTATTTATATTCTTTAGTCTCACACCCAGTATATTTTTTGATGTCTTTAAACAAACTGATAAAATTAAAAAATAGCATTTTTATTAAATTAACATTTTGTGAGTGTTAAGTGTTGCAGTTCATCTGATGACTTCTCATTTGTAAAAACATTATGTCAAAGTTTTTTCTTTTGTTTTTTTAAAGAGAGAGGGGAAGGGAAGGAGAAAGAAAGGGAGAAACATCAATGTGTGACAGAAACATGTATCAGCTGTCTCTTGTATGCACCCTGAACCAGGAACCAAACCCACAACCTAGGCACATGCCCTGACTGGGAACTGAACTGCGCACCTCTTGCTTTGCGGGATGACACCCAAACAAGCCACATTGGTCAGGGCCGATGACTTCTCCATTTAAAGAGTAGAGTCTCTTTCCTTGTTCTAATCATTCCCTTTGTAATACTACTTCTATGGCTAATTCACACTGAAAGATGTTTTTAAAATAAATAGGCCTACATTTCACCCTGTAAACTACTGCTGAGAAAGCACACATTTTAGGAATATAAAACATAGCTTTAAGAAATGTGGATTTTACTCAGGAACTACTTACCTTGGTGTTTTTTCCTCAGTAAGGTTTAGAATATTATGCCCCTACATGAAAATTAGAGCATGGTCTCTGAGCAATGTAACTGTTTGCTAAATAAAATGAACAAATAAGGAATACCATACTTGCAGCATATTCATGCCTGACCAAGAATTCCCAATATATATTCAGTTAATTATCTCCAATTTGTTTAATAAGCACTTCACACATAGAGATGCAATCCAATCCCACAAAAGCCTATGATTTAAAATGGAACCTTAAGCCATCTTGAGACAGTTCCAAAAAGACTCAAGGACAAAGCTATTTAAAATAGAATAGTTGCCCTGGCTGGTGTGGCTCAGTGGATTGAGTGCCAGCCTGCAAACCAAAGGGTTGCTGGTTCAATTCCCAGTCAGGGCACATGCCTGGGTTGTGGGCTAGGTTCCCAGTGGGAGCCTGTGAGAGGCAACCACACATCGATATTTCTCTCCCTCTCTTTCTCCTTCCCCTCTGCCTAAAAATAAATTAATTAAATCTTTAAAAAATATATAAAATAAAATAGAATAGTTATCTCTGACAAAAAACTAAAAATCAATCAGTAAATATTTTTTAGAAAGGCCCTTTAAGTAACAAATCAAATTCTACATACCCGTAATATCAAGAACAGAAGGAGATGCCATGTAGTATCTATGAACTGTTTCAAGAAGTTGAGCACCATGGCCTTGACCTTGAAATGGAGTCAGTATCAGCATCTGACTAAAGAAATTATTTAAAAATTAAAATATCACAACATGACCAGTTTAAAAATTGCAAATCACTAGAGTATTATGAACATTTTAAAGTCTATGTGACTTTTTTTTTCTATCAACTATCAAGAAATCCAGAAATCATTGAGATACTCCAAATTGGCTTAATCTTCTTCACTGTTTCCAAGCGAACAATGAAATAAGTCAGTACGTAGCCAATGAATAATGGTGATTTTTTTTCTAAACAAATCAACACTATTATAACAAGTATTGGAAACTTCGGCAGTTCCTTCTTCTGAAATAAAAGACAAGGCACGTGTTATACTGCCAATTACCTTACACGTGGCCGGGTTTTGTCTGGGTACACATAGTAATTATAGACTGTCATGTAGCCTACGGTCGCAAAGAGCGTAGCTCCATCCTTATTATACTTCTCAAATCTGCAGATAAAACAGAAAGCCAAGCAGGTCAATTACAGTCACGCTCCCATGCAGTGTCCATTTTCTTTTCCATTCTCTGACTGAATTTTCAGTGTCAGCAAGCTACTCTTTGAGGGCCCAATGGGTACACCTGCTATGTTCTGAATGTACAATTCACTTAATTGGTGTGCAGCAACTTGGATAAATCAGACCTCTTTACATCACTTCAGTGCACTTGCCTATTATAAAGATGAATAGGTGGCAAGTAAAAGAAAACACAGGCAAAGCTCATTTTACTGTTTAAGCCTACATTCAGGGGCCTAACGGACAACAGCATTTAATTCAGCTCTATTCTCAAGGTCTCCCAAAGCATAATGAAAGAAAACTCAAGCCTCATAAACAATAGTTTTTCTTTCCTGGGAAAAATATCATTATACTGTCCCAGTAATTGGGCGGCCACAATTAAAATGGTGGCTTTGTGGAGGCAATAAGGTCTACTGTTGCTTTAGAACTGTACTTACACTAGAAAGTAGTGCCATCTTTCATCATCCACGTCAATAAAGCTGGCAGTTTCAATAAACCACATCAAAAAGGTCTGAAGCCTTTCATGATATTCTCGAAAGCCTCTACATGTCATGTCAGCCTAGGGAAAAAGCCAGAAAAAGTCAGGTGAAACTCATCACAGAGGTAAGTGAAAGTGTGAGGAGCACAAAACAATCCTGTGGGAAAATGTTTAGAAGTCTCAGATTAAGATGTGTACACAAACACACACACAAAATAGATCTTTGTTTTTTAATGCTGACAAAAATTTGTTTGCTAAAGTTAGAATAAATTACTGAAAATAACAACAAAATAACACACAAGTTTCCGGTATGTGGAGTCCTTTCACACCCAAGAAATATTTAGATTTATATTTACCTTGTATATCTGAAAGGTAAAATTTTCTCCTCCTGTTGGACTTAAAACAGAGTATGTATGGAGTAAGGTTCCAAATGGCTTGAAATCAACTTCTTTGTCCAGCAGAGAAAGAAAATCATTTGTGTTTGTGCAAAATCCAGGTGGAATGATTTGTCTAATTTTGCCCTCGACATCATCTGCCTAAGGAATGGAGATTAAGGGACATAAAAAAACAATAACAAATTTGAATTTTAGTTGAATATGCTTAATTTCTTTGAAATGAACAAAACTCAAAGATCACAAAACTTTAGTCCACAGTTAAACTAAAGAAGTAAACATGCAGTGAACTAGAAAGGATGGAGTTCCATGTGCACTGGGCACTGCCACACAAATCTGAGATGAGCATAAGCATAGCACAGAAATACAGAAGAGAAGGCAGGTAGCCTCAAACGAAGTGCAAGAATGAGACCTATTAAAATTTCTAATATTATGTAGAAAATGCTGACTCTATCCCTTCAGGACAATTCGAACTGGCCAAAACAAAAGGCTGCTTATTATTTAATGTGTATCAAGGAGACCATGTTGTCCAAGACAGGAAGAGATCACCAGGAGTAGTGATGTGAGGCTACAGTCTGACCAAAGGGAAAGCAGCCTCACAATGAACAAGCAGACAGGTCCTAACTCCCTCACACACCAAACTCCAAATTAAGATAATTTAAAAAATATGCCCTCTTAGGAAACAGATAAATTGTATGAATAGATATATTATCCACTTGTCCCTATAACGTGACATAATTCTTATGGACTTAGATTTGTGACAGTAAAAGAGACAAGCCTGGACAACAAAATTAAACTCAGAGATTAAAATTACCCTTGTTAAACAACCTCAATGAATGTTACAACTATCAGCTGAGCAGACTTCATAATCCTTTTGAAAACCCCAAAAGACCACTTGATTGAATACATTTACTACTTCTCTTTAACCATGAATATTTGATGAAGTCTTACAATAAAGTATTACTGCTTCTCACCAGGCAATAAAACTTAATGAATTGGTCTCAACTTAACAAAACCTTATCCCTCAATACAGTCCCTAAAAGCCTGACATTACATTCAACAAAATGAGCTTGCAATCTATTCAAACTTTTTCCTGAACAATGAGGCCAGGTTTTTACTTAATGGAGTTTGCCGTGAGTTCAGCTGTAATGTTTGTATTGTATCTATTTCCACAAGGACTGACACAAGAACACTTTGTGTTAACTTACTAAGCAGCTCTTTCAGACCGTTTACATGCATGATGGGTATTAGTTCTAAACCAAGACCCTTGCTACTTAGCATTCAAAACAGGGAAATTAAGATGCTTAGGACAAAACACACTACAAAAGGCTAATACAACATGCTACTAATTCCTGTCCTTTCAACCATCTTTTAACTAAGTAGAAGCAATGCACCTGCAGATGAATAGCACTTTATTATCATTCAGTTACATTTTAGGATACAGAACTGAGGATAGAGTTTATCACAAACAAGTTTTATTTTCAGTGCTTTGGTACCACCAACATTTATATATAACTTGTTCATAGCTATAAGAAAGAGAACTACTATTTAAAATATAGCTCGTCAACATTTTGCCCAACAGCTTATTTTTAATATGTACACCAGTCCTTGTGATCCATTTGCACTCAAGATCAGATAAACTGCATCTGATAGTATTATTTTTATTTTAAAAGTACTATTTGGTAAATATTTCTCCTTGAAGCTACTATCTAATGTGAAGAGATCATTTAAGCATATTTTATAGAATCTGTACAATTTCAATAATTACAAGAGGAAATTATAATAAAAAGGAACAGTTTTAAGAGGTCTGTTGTGTGGCAATTAAAATCCAAAGTAGTGATGGGTAAAGTAGTGTAATTTTAGTTCAAGTTTTAAAAAAGTAACACTACTTAAATAAAGAGGTTTATAATCTACCAGTTTAAAAGAAAACTCTTCAAGACATTTATAGTGTATATAATTCTAACTTTTAAAAAACTTTCCCTACATCCTTGTCTTCTCAACAAGGCATTGGAAAGCATGATCAAATAACTTCACATATTTTGCATCAAATGTACTTCAGAGATTTCTTAGATACTCTTAAGTTTCAAGTAGCAGTTTTGGTGGAAGACAGCAATACAAAGGTTTGAGCTCAATAAAGTTGGAAGAGAGTTAATGTTTAACTTTCAGCTTTCAAAGGATACTTATTTATTGTAATAAATATCCTCAAATATTTTGCTCTGGGCACATTTACACTTTAATAACTTTCATGGGGAATAAAAGGCTAAGTTTAAAAATAAGGAATTTGTTACTTGTAATAAATTAGTGAAAATGTACAGGGTAGCAAAAAAGTAGGCTTACAGCTAGCTGTTTGATTGGAAAAGAATACAGTAATTAATAAATAATAATGCAAGAATAAACTGTCATGTACTCACAACTGTAAACCTACTTTTGCCCCACTCTGTATATCTGATATATGGTAAAATACATAACATAAAGCCAAATAGCTTTTCAAACCTAGAATACAGAACTTCGGTTCACTAAAGGAAAAATGTTTATATTTCTCTAGTAAATGGATTCTGCCTTAGGGAAAAAATTCTGTAGCCACCATATCTTTGAGATCTGTACTCTTTGTTCAAAAGAATATATTTTAGTTCAAATATTCATTTTTCATAATGGATTACTGGCCAGATAATAAAATCATCACTAAAGAAAAACTCCATCAAACCATTTTTAACTGAGTGTAGAATTAAAGATTAACTGAAACCTTTAGTCTCAATGATTATGGCTAAAAGTTTAGATTCCATTTTTGAAGATTGAGGAAAATTTCCTTATCTTGATGAATATAATTTAAAACTTCAATTAAAATTATGCAAAAATATAGTTATAGAAAGAATAAGAAATTAAGCTGAATAGATCAAGAATTCAAAATAAAACCCGATACCTTTAACTAATAAAAACATGCCTTACAAATGTTTTCCTAACATTTGGCAAAATTTTTTTTTAAAGCATAAAAGTAACTATTCTGTTTAGGTCTTACATTAGGCGCATCATGACAAAATGTTTTATATTGTACACTCTCTCACTATGGTCATTTCAACTCCCAACTTCTGTACATGAGATGCACCTCATGTCATATGAAGCACTTTTTGCTTTTTCTCATCACTGCATAAACCAATGTGCCTGAGAATAATTGGCAATCTGCTATAATAAAACTATGTTTACACTATCATTTATACATATTTGAAAACCAAATTACAGTAAGTCCTCACTTAATGTCAATGATAGGTTCTGTGACTTTAAGCGAAACGATGTATCAGGAAACCAAGTTTACCACAGACTGACTGATAGAAACAAGAGTTAAGCCCCTACAGCATATCATCAACACTATAATGACACTGAACGAAACAAGACGATTCAAGGACCTGCTATACCTCTTTAGTGTCTTAACCTAAACAGCACCATTTGTCTGAGTTATTTTTGAAATAGCAATTTTAAAGACATGTTAAATAGGTGGCACTTGTCCTTAACTTAGCTAAAGTGGCAGAGACTTAACATTAACTATAATTCTAAGGATACTTAAGATATTCTATAAAAGTAAGCAAAGAAAATTCCGTATCTACTTAATTTACTCAATTTTAAATCCTCTGACAATATTTAAGTTGTAGAAATTTGATTATTGTTAGAGAAATTAACAGTTTAAACCTTTTCACTACTGGAAAAACAATGGGTGTATCACATTTGTTTATACTGCACTACTGTTTTGCTATGTGAACTCACACAAAAAAATCCAAAATAAAAACCTTATAATTTTAAATGTCAATATATAATTTTAAAAATTTCTATATATAACTAAAAATATAAAAAGCTTTAAAATAATATATTGACACTTCATAGTCCATAAAAAAGCATGACTCAAAAAGTCACAATCATCAAATAAAGAGTATAGTAAAATATTAGTCTAAGATTATTTTTCATTTCCTCAAGATTAGATCTTTGAAAGTGCACAAGATTCTTCTGTAAGAGGCTAAAGAATTCAGAAAAAAAATTGTATGTCTTATCAACTCTCAAATTCAATTTACATAATGGCAGACAAGAAAGATAATTGAAATTCACCTTATCCATGTATTTTAACCCTCCTCTACCAAACCTTTCCCAGAAATGCTAGCAATTAGCAAGTCTGAACAATCTTACACACCCTTTCACTTAAAAGCAATGAAATTACCTCAAGAGAGGGCAGGAAGTGTTGATAAAAGTGAAGACAGGGACAACCGTAAGATGAATAAACTATCAATGTGTGAATAATCAAGTACTGTAAAATTCAGAATTATGAATGAAGGCTTCCTTTAAAGGTGAAGCCTAGTGGGGATGTTTTATAGGCATCTTAATTGTGACTAAAAAATTTTAGGTGCAACTGGAGAACTCAGAAAAAGAATGAATAATGAAAGATTAATGTAATGGCAAAATTCTAATATGCAAACTTCTAAATAGATTTGCTGGGGTTTCTGATTATCTAAATGGGTGCCTTTTTCATATGCAAAAATGCTACACAGTAGTCTGCAAAATCTCAAAAATGATATATTATATAATAGACTCAAACCTAACATATGTCATACAAAATCTTATACCACCTCCCCAATTTAATTTTCCAATCTTCCCTTTTTCAGTTAATAGTACCACAATTGTTTAAGCAATGAGGTCTTTCTTATTCCTCTTTCCCCATCCATCACGTTTAAGTCAACAGCAAAGCCTACTGGCTCTCCCTCCAAAATATATCGTCGATAAAACTAAATGCAGTAACACTGCAATGTTCCGGTCTCCTTTTTTTCACTATTGTCCGCTACAGTGTTCTTTCCATGGCAGCCAGAATCATCTTTAAAGTATAAACCATATCATATGACCCCCACCTACTTAAAATCCATAAAGGCTATCAACTATTCTTACCCCAAATGACCTAGTTTTTGCCAAGCTTTTCAATTATTTCCTACACTCCTCTCCATCACCACAGTGATTTAATGATGATGGTCTTCCTGGACTACAAAAATGCCAAGAGTACTCTCATTTCAGGACCTGTGCATATGTTTGTCCCTTTGCTGACTAAGCTCTTCCCTCACATTATTACATGGCTGGCTCCTCTTCATTCAGGAATCAGTAAAACGCTTCTTCGTAACACTGTATGAATTTAATTTGTTTGCTTACTACTTGTTTACTGACTGTTCCTGTTGGCTTGACTATAAGCTCCATAAGAGCAGTGACTTCGTTTTGTTTGCCATTATATCCCCAGTATCAAGAAAACAAAAGGCATGATGGAATAAACATTCTCACTGCAAATTGAGATAGAAGGTAAACCTATATCCCCAACATCCACTACCTGTTCTTTTATTTTATGAGGGGAAAAAAGTGTTTGCTTGAATGTATAGTTTAAATAAATGATCTTTGACCATGAAGCAAATAAATAATCCTACAAAAAGATATTATAAAAGACCGATTCCTTACTCACAACACAGGACTTCTAAATGGAAAAACCTGGTTTTTGAGAATGGAACAATTAGAAGTCAATGCAAATACATAGCTATTTTCACTGCACACAGTATCTGAAAGATTTATCAATAATGAAGTCAGCAGTTCCTTTGGAAGAAATCAATTCAACACCATCAGCTGGAACGTAAAAACCCACCGAAACCCTCAAACAACAGTGAATTTTGTACCACACATGAAAAAAAATACCACCTGCATTTTTAATAAGAGTGAGTAGCTGGGGTTGAGAATTAACAATCTAATAGGAAATAATTGATTATGGAAAACTCCATATTTTAATAAGTCTGTGTTAAACACTAGTTTAGCTAAGATTAAATCTTTTCAAACAGCAAATCACAACTACAGCATTAATCAAACACTTTGAAATCTGCAAAATTTCAAAAAATTTCAAGAGACACAAACCACTGAATAAAACAAATACTGTATTAACTAAAGTTATATATTATTTATCTGACAAGTTCAGCCATCTTGTACAGGACTGTGAAGTGGTAACAAATAAAAAGGTAAGTGCTCAAACTATTTCTGACACTAAATTTCAATGGATATAAGACACTATTTTAACCTCTTTCATACTATAGCCAATTTATGTTACAGTTCCATTAAGTTTACCAATATGGTATTTTTACCCATAAGGAGATTGTCTGCAAGAGGAAAGCCCCTCATAACAGCAGTAAACTGAGAGCGAATAGCATAAAAGTATGGAAGTGAGAACAAAATAAAATATATGGTGTAAAAATAAAAATAAAACTAATAAGCACAAGAGCCAGGGCCCATTTAGAACTGATCATAAACAATCCTAACATTTTTATTTTTATTTATATAAGTATATTTTATTGATTTTGCTATTACAGTTGTCCCATTTTTTTCTCCCCTTTCTCCCCCTCTGCCTTGCACCCCACTTTCCACCAGCATTCCCCTACCTTAGTTCATGTCCATGGTTCACACAAATAAGTTCTTTGGCTTTCCCATTTCCTACACTATTTTTAACCTCTCCTGTCTATTTTGTGTCTACCATTTATGCTCCTAATTCCTTTTACCCTTTCCCCCATCCTCCCCTCTTCCTCTTCCTACTTATAACTACCCATGTGATCTCCATTTCTGTGACTCTGTTCCTGTTCTAGTTGTTTGCTCAGTTTGTTTTTGTTTTCAGGTTCAGCTGTTGATAGTCGTGAGTTCGTTGTCATTTTACTGTTCATAGTTTTGATCATCTCCTTTTTCTTAAATAAGTCCTTTTAACATTTCATATAATAAGGGCTTGGTAATGATGAACTCCTTTAATTTGACCTTATCTGGGAAGCACTTTATCTTCTCTTCCATTCTAAATGATAGCTTTGCTGGATAGAGTAATCTTGGATGTAGGTCCTTGCCTTTCATGACTTCAAATGCTTCTTTCCAGCCTCCTGCCTGCAAGGTTTCTTTCGAGAAATCAGCTGATAGTCTTATGGGTACTCCTTTGTAGGTAACTGTCTCCCTTTCTCTTGCTGCTTTTAAGATCCTCTCCTTATCTTTAATCTTGGGTAATTTAATTATGATATGCCTTGGTGTGTGCTTCCTTGAGTCCAACTTGTTGGGCACTCTAGGCTTCCTGGCCTTCCTGAAAATCTGTTTTCTTCGCCAGACTTGGGGAAGTTTTCCTTCATTATTTTTTCAAACAAGTTTTCAATTTCTTGCTCTTCTTCTTCTCTTTCTGGCACCCCTATTATTTGGATGTTGGAACATTTAAAGTTGTCCCAGAGGTTCCTAAGGCCTCTCCTCATTTTTTTTTGAATTCTTCTGTTCTGGTTCAATCTTTATTTCTTCCTTTTGCTCCAAACTGTTGACTTGAGTCCTGGTTTCCTTCCCTTCACTGTTGGTTCCCTGTATCTTTTCCTTTATTTCACTTTCCATAGCATGCACTTCTTCCTCTATTTTGCATCGTACTCAATCATTTCTGTGAGCATTCCTGATTACTAGTGTTTTGAACTCTGCATCTGATAGGTTGGCTATTTCCTCATTGCTTAGTTTTCTGGAGTTTTGTTCTGTTCTTTCATTTGGGCCAAATTTCACTGTCTCGGCACACCTGTTATGTTGTAAGGAGCGGAGCAACCCACATTGCTGCATTGTGGCGCTGTATGTGGGGGAGGCATCAGAGAGGGAACAAAAGCTGCTTGCTCAGCTCTCAACCCACTTTCAGTCACTTGCCCAGCTACCCACAAGCAAATATGGGTCCTTCTGGTGCTGATTCTTAGGAGGGTCTCTCCAATGAACTCTCCTGTGAGACTGGGAAGTTTCTCTCACTGCCACAACCCCCACAGGTTTTTACAGCCAGAGGTTTTAAGGCTTTATTTCCCCACACTGGAACCATGAGTTGCATGGTCTCTTGCTCCCCAGTTGTCCCTCCTGGCTTATTTGCTTAGAAATGTGGGACCAATCAGTCTGCCAGCCACTGCCCCTCTTGCCCCATCCACCACCTTGCCACATGTCCTGTCCACCCTGGCTGCCCATCTCTGCCCCTCCTACCAGTCTAGATAATTGCTTTTTCTTTAAGTCCTTGGTTCGGACTCCGTGGAAATCTGAACTCCTTGGACTTCCATACAGTTCCATTTTCTGGCAGTTCTGGTTGTTTTTTGTTTTTAAATTTGTTGTTCTTCTTTGATTGTGCGAGGAAGCAAAGCGTATCAACCTATGCCTCCATCTTGGCCAGAAGTCCAGTCCTAACATTTTTAAACGGGATATTACTATACATTATGCCTGCTACCACTAAGTATTATCTCCTAGTACAGTCTCAATTTTTTACTAGCCTTGTGACCCTGGGTACACAAGTAAATCCTTTATAATAAAACAAAACAAAAATTAAAAAAGGGCCAAATCAACCATTCCAAATAATAAAAGGGGGTTTTAACCAAAAAGAAAGGGGTTTTAACAAAAAAGAACAGGGCAAGAGGTTGGCAAAAGATTTAAGTCAGGAGTTTAAAGCCTTGGAAAAACTGGCTTTAATGCTTTAGGAACTGCTACTTCTACAGAAGAAAGTTATGACATGCAGTGTGTACTAATATAGAAGATCTTCATTTTCCACATTTTAATTCTTTGCCTAGTTTTACGTAGCCGTATTATCAATAATATGACAGATTTGATGTGATAAAACTTGTTGGCTTCATAGGTCCAAAGAACAGAAGATTTTATTACAACAATGAAGTTCCCAATTTTCCATTTTATAAATGTGATTCACAGTGAGATAATTCTTGACAAAAAATTTTAATGCCTTTTAACAGGAATACCTAGAAACAGAATACGTCTAGAACATATAATTTTCTTAAGTTCCTTCAAAGATTCATGTCCACCCAAACATGCAAACTATACTCAGCCCCATGCCAATATCCCCCAAAGTTTCAACCATGTCAGCATCAACTCAAGTCCCAAACATCATCACCTAAGTTATCTAAATCAGTATGGGTGAGACTCTGGGTGTGATACAACATGGCACAAAATTCCCTTCCACCTATGAAATGGAAAACAAGTTATTATTCCTAACATACAATGGTGGCACAGGCATAGAATAAAAGTTACAGACTTTCCCATTCCAAAAGGAAGAAAATGTAGGAAAACAGGAATCACTGGTGCCAAGCAATATCAAAAGCCAGCAGGTCCATTCCATTACACTGTGGCCTGTGGTTCTACCTTCTGGATCTGAAGCTCCACCCTCATTGTCATTCCTCCTTTTTATCAAAGGGTGTTTGCAGCTGAGTCCTGTTATCCACCTGTTCCCTGCCTGTAGAATTTTGAAAGTTCATCTGCTTTCCCTCATCCTGTCAGTCCAAAGTGGCAGTGTTTCTGCTGACATAATATTCTTGAAATCCTTGTGAGTCACCTGTGTATATCACGAAGGCTCTCACCATTATATAAGATGGTCCTCCACAGATCTTCCCTGATCTCTAGTCAATCTTTGTTCCTGACTTTTGCTGAGACTACTGAGGAGATCCATGAGTCACATGCCTAATCTCTTCAGCAAGACCAAAGGGTTATCTAGCCACACTCTTGACTTTCTCTCCAGAGCACTTTCCTGACAATGAAGTCTTCTGATTTTAGTGTCCTCTGCAAATTGGATAGGCTGAGAATCTCCCAAATCTAGTCCTAGATCTTTTTGCTCTAACAAGTCACCAGAAACTCAGAGGCTTAAAACAACAGAAGTTCATTCTCTCACTGTCTAGCAGCAAAGTCTAAAATCAGTATCACTGAGCTCAAATCAATATGTCAACAGGTTGACCACACTCCCTCCAGGCTCTAGAGGAGAAACTGCTCTTTGCCTCTTCCAATTTCTGGGTACTAGCATTCTTTGGCTTGTGACCACATCACTCTGCCTCAGTGGTCACACTGCCTTTTGGGGGGCCATAATTCAGCCTGCCACAGATGTATATACAGGGTCTGGCATGAGTAACACACCTGCTTGAGTGTGGATGGTAATAATATGAGTGTAATAATTTATAGTTTTAATTTGAACATTTCACCTAAAGTGTCATATGGTGTGCTTGAGTGTGATATTGTTGTTTCAGAATTACATGGTTATGATTTTGTAATAAAAGGTTCTGTAGTAAAAAAGTGATGTTATTTGTGCCAGACTCTGTATAACTCTGCAATGCTCTCTTTACCTTCACCCTCTTTCGGTTATTTGTTTCAAATAGTTTTATAATGTAATTAGCTTAATTATCCATGTTCATAAAGGATTATATTAGCAAAGTTTGTGAGATTAGAAATGCAGCAAGAGAAATTTAAATAGGCAAATTCTACATGAAGTATAACAGAAAATTTAGCTATTTCCCCCCATCTTATTTAACTTCTGGGAAAAGAAGTAATTTTCATGTGTATCATAAAAAACAAAAGATGGTAAATAAAATATAACTCTGATCATAAAAGTGAAGGTTTTTAGGGAAAAGGTCCACTCAGGAAATGTATCAGGCTAAAGATCAAAACTGCAAGGTTAATTGAAATGACAGGCAATCATCTCCATAACTAAAGACTAAATATATGGTTTTAAAGCTACTATACAACATATTCTTTCCTCCCTCAAAACTTTTTTTAAAAAAAGATTTTATTTATTTATTTTTAGAGAATGAGGAAGGGAGGGAGAAAGAGAGGGAGAAAAACATCAATGTGTGGTTGCTCCATGAGCCCCCTATTGGGGACCTGCCCACAACCCAGGCATGTGCCCTGACTGGGAATTGAACCAAAGACCCTTTGCTTTGTAGCCCAGTGCTCAATCCACTGAGCCATACCAGCCAGAGCTTACGCCTTTCAATTTTAAAACCTGTTTTATACTCAATTGGAAAATAAAGTCTAAAATAAATTTATTTCTCTTCTTACCTCTACACAGTCAAAGTTCTCATCAACTTTCGATGCATATTCAACACGGAACATTGTTGACAGGCTACCAGCAATATAGTATAACAGTATCTTCAGACCTTTGTAACCAAAAGCAGTTTCACTGAAAGGGGGAAAAACAGCAGTAATCTAAGACCCCAAAATGAATCTTTGCAAAGTCATTTAAAATATAAACCTATATATCAACAAGTTTAGCTTTGTGGGTAGTTTCAAGATTTTAAACTATACTTTTTTTTTAAAATAAATATTTGTAATGAAACTGTGCCTCAGCTTTCCTCATTTATAAAATAAGAGAGACTAATAGCTCCAATCTCAGGGATATTGTTTGGGTTAAATAAGCAAGTTAATATATGTAACCTGCTTATAACTTTGGCACATTGTACAAGTACTCAATAAATGTTTACTATTAATACTATTGTGACCATTGCTGCTGCTACTATTACTACTAGTGCTAGGAGGCATTTAAAATCAGAAACAAGTAATGTTAAACTGGTACTTGGCCAGGCAAGCAGCTAAGATGTAGCTTTGGCCCAGTCCTTCCAACTTACCACTTGCTTGTATCACCAACATCCAGAGCTGCTTAAAGTGGTGATAACACCTGTCTAATTACAATTCTCTAAGAACTCAGAAAGCAGATCTGGAGCTGCTGCTATTTTTCTAACCCTGCTCCCTGTTATCCATTATGCCTTGCTATTCCCTTTGTCAGCTTAAAAAGTCTTTTTAAAAGTGAATTCTAAACTATCCAGAGTAGGTAAATCTAGAGACAGAAAGTAGATTAGTGACTTGAGAGGGAAGGGGAAAGGGGGATGACTGCTAATTGGTTAGGAATATTTTGGTGGGAATGATGAAAATGTTCTAAAATGATGGTAATGGTAGAACTATGAATATACTAAAAAGCACTAAATTGTACACTTTAAAATAGGTCAAGTACATGGTAAATTATCTGAATAAAGCTTTTTTTTTGGTGAATTCTGAAAGAAGTGTCACTTCCAGATTTCTGTCTAGGCTAACAAAGTAAAGTGTGAGTGATGTCCACTCCAGAACCCTGAAAGTTAGATGCAGTAGAAAGGATTGGCAATGGTAACAGGATCAAGAATAATATCATGATTGGTTCATGAAATACAGGGTTACCACTATCATGTGACTGTCTACCTCAGAAAAGGGGTATGCCAGCACACCACTTTTAATGGCATGCAAACCAGACAAACAAAGGTGCAAAATCCCACTAAAGGCAGTATCTATAAAATCAGATCCTATCCACTAAGATATTACCATGGAAAGAGATTTTAAATAAACAGCAGTAAGAGGAAGAAAATAAAGTAAATAGAAACCTAAAGAGAAGACATTCTTATTTTTATAATAAAACGTTTAAAATATGAAATGCTCATATTCTGGCATGAATCAATATAATAAAACATAATTCTTAATATTTAAAAATACATTAAATATTTAATATACTTATAATGAAAAATTCTCAGAAAATTTGTTCCATAAAAAGACATTTTTCAATTTAAAAACATATTAAATATATCGATGGTATTGAAATAATGCATAGGGAAAACAGCCATAAAGGGAAATAATTTAAATGTCAATTATGTCTAAACACTTCCCTACTGCAACAAACCAGGGTTCCTTGGGAAAACAACTGACTCCAGAACTAGTAGAAAATGTACAAGATGAATCTGTAACATTTTACTATACCAGAAAGTAGTGCATCCCCAAAATGATGATGGTATATCAAAAGGACTCAAAAACTGGTTTGACAGAGTAGCCAGTTGTTTAATCTGGGATCATCAAAATTAGTAACAGTAACAGATTATAACCCATTGAATTAAAAAAAGAAAAGAATCCTTGCGTATATTCTGTTATAAAGAAATACATAAGCGGAAAAGAGAAGCTCTTTCCTATAGGGGAATGCCAACTAATGAATTTAGTAGGTATAAAAGAGTTAGAAAACCACCATTTATAATTATAGTAAAATACAGAAGGCGAAAGCCAGTCGTGGATTTAAAATTACTGGGTACAAGTGTGATGAGAAATAGGATACTTTCAGTCTCACAATATTTTCCCACAGGTTACAGAAAAATAACACGGGGGAAAACATAACCCTTACAATGGAGAAACCTGACAGATACCTCTGAACTCAGTGGCCCAAGTCAACTTCGCCAACAATGGGACAAACTGGAATCATGGACTTTCAGACATGACACACTGAGAAGGACAGATACAACTTCTGTCACAGTACTGAAAAAATATGCATCACATGAATTCAATCATGAAGAAACAATCAAACTAATAAAGGTGTACAAAACCAGCCTATACTCTACAAAAACATCAATGTCATGGAAAACAAAGCTTGAGGAACTGTTTCCAATTAAAGAAGACTAAAGATATATGACAACTGACTGGGTCCAGAACAGAGAAAAACGTTATAAAAGAATTGTTAAAAATCAATTAGCAAATTTGAAATGCAGACTGCATATTAGAAAATAGTATTTTATCAATGCCAAATTTCCTGAGTCTTGATAATTCTACTGGAGTCAGTATCCTTATTTTGGGGAAAGACACACAAAAGAATTCAGGAGTAAGCAGTCAAGATACTGTCTGTAACCTACCTCAGGCAGTTCAACAACATTACTCATACACAGGGTGGGGCAAAAGTAGGCTTACAGTTGTTCATATGGAAAACAATACAATGATTTATAAGAAAAGAGAATGATTAAAGCAAATACAGCTAAATACTAACAACTGGTGAATCTAGATAAAGCCTATACAGAGCACTATTCTCGCAACTTTCTTCAATCTAGAAATTTTTTTCAATATCAAGTTTTTTTTTAAAGGTAACTGACTATTCTAATAATGTCATGAAGGTAAGAAAATTAAAGAATTGTGCTGAGTATCCCAGGACATACCTTTAGAGTTTCTTTTAAAAATAAATTTCTCTTAACAGCTTATCTACTTGTCATAGAATAGTAACTTAAGCTTTCGTGCTTTGGTGGAGGGTGTTGTATTCTGCACTAGAAGCAGTGTAGCAAAGTGGTGGTTAGGAAAAGAAGTAGTAGTTGTGAATATGGGCTCTGCAGTCAGATTGCCTGAATCTGAACTTCAGCCATCTCATGTCCTTAGGCAACTATCCAGTTCAACCAACGTATAGTGTAACAAATGGTAACACCATCACTAAGACCACTGTGAGAATTAAATGAAGTAATGTATCTACAGCACTAAATAGTAGATAGTAAATTGGTGTCTCATTGTCACATATGTCCTTTTAATATATATATCTTAAAATAAATTACATGAAAAAATAACAGGAAAGAAAATAAAGTCTGATTTCTAAGTCTTAAAAATAAAAGGAATGGATTTTTTATTTTTTGCCATACTGATTTGGCAAACATCTTACTAAGTTACTTACTCATCCCCAAAAAGTTGATGCGTATATTCAGGAAAGAAAGTTCTAATGTCATTTTCTAGATCTTCGGGGAAACGAACTGTTTAAAAGATAAAAATATACAAATATTAAAGATATTAAAGGTGACAGATTATTTCCATTTCAAGAATTTCACTACACTAGGATACAGTCAACATTTTTCTTAAATTGTTGCTTTTCCATTATATGACTTACACTGGATTCTCAAGAGACAAATGAATGATGAAAATTAGAAAATCACTTTGAGTACTTGAGCATCAAAAAGCTACTGACTTAGGAAAGTAGGTAAGGCATCTGATTTAGTTTTTATTTTTCTGTATGTTTATATACAATGCAAAAATAAAATAAAACAAAACCAAGACACTCTGAGATAAAAGCTATAGCATCAAGGAAACAAAAACAGAATTTATAGGAAACAGAGAATAAGAATAACCTGAGTTTGATGAAACCCCTATCGTTATATCATTTCATGAATGCAAGGTAATATTTATGTTGTTTCTAAGTTTTGTTTTTGTTTTGTGTTTGCTATTAAAAATAATGCTGAAATGACATACTTACATATACCTTGCTGTACTTTTACAAGTACACACAAGGCAAATTCCTGGCAGTATAAATGCTTAGTAAAAGTACTGAAATACTTTCAAGTGCCCTGTAAAAATACTGTACCAGTTTATATACCCACCAACAGCTACTTAAATTCCTTTATATCCACATCCTTGGCAATACTCCATACCCTCAACTTTAACTTCTACCAGTCCAAAATGGAAATGGGTATCCTGTTACTTTTATTGCATGTATTGAGAGTACTGATATTATTGAACATTTTCCCAATATAATTTATCTAATGAAGAAAAATTTTGCCAAAAAATCCTTAAGAAATTAAAGAATAAAAAAGATAAGTTATGAATGAAAAATGTCTAATGCTGTCCTCACACAACAAGTCACTCACAGGGCACCAAAGTGTTACCTAGCAGATGACTGATTTAAACAGAAGGAGAGACCTGTAGAGGTCTGGCACTCGCCACCTTTCCAAATGATCTTAGAATTAATCACTATGAACCTCTGATTTAATGCAATACAATGTATACGGCATCATTTACAAAATTTTCCGACCGAAAATATTTACTTTATATCTAATCCAGCTTTATGGTCTTCCACTTTACAATAAATATAAAGGGTAGGGGAACGAGTTACATACTACCAAAAGGAAACAAATATATAGACTGTACATAGTGAAAAATGAAACTGAAGATACAAATAAATGGAAGCATATCCCGTGCTCGTGGATAGGAAGAATTAACATAATCAAAATGTCCACACTACCCAAAGCAATCTATAGATTCACTGCAATTCATGTCCAGACATCAATGGCATATTTACAGAACTAGAATATTCCAAAAATATATATGGAGCCACAAAAGACCCTGTATAGTCTCAGCACTCTTGAGAAAGAAGAACAAAGTCAAAGGTATCATGCTTTATGACATCAAACTATACTACAAGGCTATAGTAATAAAAACAGCATGGTACTGGCATAAAAACAGACACATAGATCAGTGAAACAGAATAGCAAGCCCAGAAATAAGCCCATGCCTATATGGTCAATTAATGTACAACAAAGCAGACAAGAACATACAGTGGGGTAAAGACAGTCTGTTCAATAAATAGTATTGGGAAAATTGGGTAGATATACACACACACACAAAACCGAAACTAGATCACCTTTTTACACTATTTACTAAATTCAAAATGGATTATACACTTAAATGTAAGACTCAAAACCATAAAACTCCTAGAAGAAAACATAGGCAGTAAAATCTCTGACATTTCTCTTAGTAATATCTTTCAGATGCATTTCCTCAGGCAAGGAAAACAAAAGAAAAAAATAAACAAATAGAATATCAAACTAAAAAGGTTTTGTATACCAAAAGAAACCATCAATAAAACAAAAAGACAACCTATTGAATAGAAGAAGATATTTGCCAATGATAGATACATCCAATGAACGATTAATTATCCAAAATTTATAAAGAATTCATACATCACCAAAAAAAACAATCTAATTAAAAAATGGGCAGAGGACCTGAATAGACACTTATCCAAAGAGGACATACAAATGACCAATAGGCATATGAAAAGATGCTCAAGGTCACTTATCATCAGAAAAATGCAAATTAAAACCAGGAAACATGACCTCATGCCTGTCAGAATGGCTATCATCAATAAATCAACAAAAAACAAGTGCTGTCAAGGATGTTAAGCAAAGGGAAACCTCATGCACTATTGGTGGGAATGCAGACTGATGCAGCCACTATGGAAAATAGTAAGGAGGTGCTCCCCCAAATTAAAAATGAAACTGCCTATGACTCAGCAATTCCACTACTAGGTATATGTATAATCCCAAGAAATGCAAAACACTAATTAGAAAGAGTACAGCACTCCTGTATTCACTGCGGCATTATTTACAATAGCCTAGATATTTAAGCAACCCAAGTGCCCATCAACAGATAAGTGGATAAAAAAGTGGTGGCACATGTATGCAATGGAATTTTTCTTTTAAAGATTTTATTTATTCATTTTTATGAGAGAGGGGAAGAGAAGGAGAGTGAGAGGGAGAGAATTATCAATGTGTGGTTGCCTCTCATGTACCCTGTACTAGGGACCTGGCCTGCAACCCAGGCATGTGCCCTGACTGAGAATTGAACTGGCGACCCTTTGGTTTGCAGCCCAAGCTCAATCCACTGAGCTACAACAGCCAGGGCGCAATGGAATATTACTTGGCCATAAAGAGAATGAAATCTTACCATTTGAGACAGCATCATTGGACCTAGAGGGTACTATGCTAAGTGAAATAAGTCAGACATGCAAATATCAAATGATTATACTTATACATGGACTCTAAAGAGAAAAATAAACAAACAAAACAGAAACAAAGAACAGACCGACCGTTGTCAGAGGGGAGGGGGCTATGGGAAGGGGTACAAAGCGTAAAGGGATTAAGAACTACAAATTGGCCCTGGCTGGCGTGGCTCAGTGGATTGAGCGCAGCCTGCGAACCAAAGGGCTGCAGGTTTGATTCCCAGTCAGGGCACATGCCTGGGTTGCAGGCCAGGTCCCCAGTGGAGGCCACATGAGAGACAACCACACATTGATGTTTCTCTTTCTCCCTCCCTTCCCCTCTCTAAAAAATAAATAAATAAAATCTTTAAAAATAAAGAACTACAAATTGATAGTCAAAAAATTGTCATGGGGATGTAAATTAAGCATAGGGAATTTAGTCAATAATACTGTAATAACTATGTACATACAGTGCCAGGTGAGTGCATTAACTATGAGGGGGACCACTCTGTAAAGTGTATGATTGTCTGTCTAACCACTGTGCTGGAAACCTGCAACTAATACAAAATAATGAATGTAAACTGTAGTTGAAAAATAAAATTCAAAAAGAAAAATCCAAAATGTAGATTTGCCGAATAATTCTACACAATGACTTTGCTCTTCCAAATAAATTAGTGGCATGAGAGAAAGGTCTCATGTGAGGGGAGGGACTGTTCTGGATTAAAAGAGATTAAGGCAATATTATAAATTATTGCTGCTGACTATAAAGGATTAGAATGACCAAATAACTCAGTCAATTATGGCTGTGTCATATATATGTAGGACTTGAGTCAAGTAAAGTGGATCTTGATGTAGGAAAAATCTGTATTAAAAATTATTTTCCACAGTTTTGGAAAATACTCCCACACCCTATTAATAAAGACAGAAAAGCCCTGGCCAGGTGGTTCAGTTGGTGGGGAGATGTCTCACAGACCAAAGGAAAAGGAAAGGTTTCAGGTTCAGTTCTTGGTCAGGGCACACACCTAGGTTGAGGGTTCAACCCCCAGTCAGGGTGTGTACAGGAGGCAACCAACAGATGTCTATCTGTCTGTCTGTTGCTCATCAGAAAACATTATCCTCCAGTGAGGACTGGCGGGGTGGGGGAGGAGGAACAAGCCATCTTTCACCCATCAGAAGGGCAGGGTATTTTCATTTTGTTTTTTAAATAATAATATACAACAATGACCAAGGTACAGATAAAAAAGACACTCTCAAAAAATTCTGGTGTAAGCATAAGATACTTTTTTGGAAGACAGTTTGGCAATAGCTACTAAATATACTCTTATTCCATTCTGGCATAGTGGTTCTCAGAGGCCACTTCACTCACCACCCTCAGGGGATATTTGACAATGTCAAAAGACATTTTTGGTTGTTGCGACTGGAGAAAAATGTTACTGTGAGACCAGGGATGCTGCTACCACCCTTCAAGTCATAGAATAACAAAGAACTGTCTAATTCAAAATGTCAGTATTGCTGAAGTTGAGAAACTCTCACATTTCAATTTCTAGCCATACATTCCATTGAACATTCACACAAGTGGGTAAAGATAAACACAAGGATAATTATCGGAGAATTATTTTTAATAGTGAAAGGAGAAGCAATCCCTCAATAGAGAATACTTAAATAAGTTATGGTATAGTCATAGTGTACTACATAATTTAAAAGAACAAGGTAGATCTATATGTAGTTACAGAGAATAATATTCAAGACATTGTTAAGCTAAATAATATAACAGCCTTACCAGAAGATTCTGGTTTTAGAAAAATAATTTCCACACAAGGAAAAAATCTAGATCAGTGTTATTTTTATAGTGAGGGGTTAGAGGACAATTACTTTATTTGTAATTTCCTTTGTATTTCTGTCATGTTTGTATTGTTTAAATAATAGCAGCTGACATTTATTGAGAATTTCTTTTTTTTTTTTTTAAGATTTACTTATTTATGTTTAGAGAGGAAAAGAGAGGGAGAAAAACATCAATGTGTGGTTGCCTCTTGCACACCCTCTACTAGGGAGCTGGCCCACAACCCAGGCATATGCCCTGACTGGCAATTGAACCAGTGACCCTTTGGTTCGCAGGCTGGCACTCAACCCACTAAGCCAAACCAGCCAGGGTAGAATTTCTAAAACTCTAGTTACTCAAGCACTTTATTTGTATTTAATCCTTCATTTGATGTTTACAACCACTATAAAGTACTATTAACTCCATTTTAAACATGAGGAGACTGAGGCATGAAAAGTGATGGAACCAGGATTCATGAGCATATAATTAAACAGCTTTACTGAAGTATAATTTATATACCATAAAACTCACTTGTTTTAAGTGTATAATTCAATGACTTTTAATACATTTGAAATTGTGTAACCATTGTTACAATGTAATTTTAAAATACTGCCATGAGCCCTGGCTGGTGTAGCTCAGTGGATTGAGCGCGGGCAGGGAACCAAAGGGTCCCGGTTTGATTCCCAGTCAGGGCACATGCCTGGGTTGCGGGCCAGGTCCCAGTGAGGGCCATGTGAGAGGCAACCATACATTGCTGTTTCTCTCCCTCTTTCTCCCTCCCTTCCCCTCTCTCTAAAAATAAATAAAAATCTTAAAAAATAAATAAATAAATAAAATAAAATACTGCCATGATTCCCAAAAAAAATCTCACACTCATTTTCAGTCATCTCTGTTCCCACCCTAGCCCCAGGCAACCACTGATCCACTTTCTGTCTATGGATTTGGCTTTTCCAAACAATTTATACAAATGGAATCATAAAGCATATGTTTTTTGGGGGAGGGGGAGGCGGGGCATGTCTGGCTTCTTTCACTTAGAATATTTCTGAGGTGCATCCATGTTGTAGCAGTATCAGACCTTCATTCCTTTTTATCGTAAAACAATATTCCACCACACATACCACACTTTATCTATTTACTAGTTAATAGATATCTGGGTTGTTTCCATTTTGGGACTATTGTGAATAATGCTGCAATGAACATTAATGTATGAGTCTTTATATGGACAAATGTTTTCATTTCTCTTGGGACCTAGGAGAATTTCTGGCTCATACAATAAATTCATGTTTCTAACTTTTTAAGAACCTGCCAAATGGTTTTCCAAAGTAGCTGCATTATTTTACATTCCCATCACCATTATGAGTTTTCCCCCATATCCTCACCAACATTTATTGTCTATTATTTTTGTAAGAAAAAAGCAAAGGTAAATATTTTAAAGCTGAAACCACTTATTCTTGTCACTCTTTGGCACATTGTACTTTCTATATGTAAACTGTGCCACCTCTCAGACATCTACCCACTCTATGACATTAAGAATGAATAAAATCTGAATATGTTTAATAAGTGCAGATAACTATATTTACATAAACAAGTGCTCTGGTAGGGAATTCTTCAAATTTAAATCATATATACACACTCAGTACATACATAATACCACTTAGGAATGGCATACATACCTAATTTCAGTTCAATGGCTGTGTTGGTGTTACATTTGTACTCTGCCAGTTTCTTCTCCACTGCACTTTTGTACTCAACCAAAAATTTCTCCATAGCACCAAATCCTAAGAGAAAAGGTTTTTAAACTGTATGGTTGAAAGTGGTTTGAATAGTAAAACCTAAAAATAGGGTTGTTATTAGAAGTGGGATAAAGGTTAAGATTTAAAGCATTTTAATGGATCATAAAAGTACAGGTCATTCTCCATATACTCCTAAATATATGTCCAGAGTATGAATGTCTCATTATAAAACATACAAAACATCATTTTTGATTTAAAGGTTTATAAACTAGGCCTGCATTATATAAATGAGTAAACCTGAAAATTAATGACAGATTACTGACATTTCTGAATATTTAATACTAATATGAATTACGTGCTAAGCTTTATATACATAGCCTTTTTAAAAGATATATAAAAAGGATGCTGCTGCTCCACTCAGGAATAAAATGAGAATATCCTTTGATAATTACAATAGCATTTCATTTCTAATACTGAAAAAATTCTACCCAGAATACTTCCAGATTAACTATTAAAAGCCATCACCTGATAATGCATAGATTATCTCAGGAAGGATACACAAAAAAACTAGTAACCATGGTTACCTCTAGGATAAGAGAAGGAATGGGAACAGGGTGAGAAAATTTTCACTGCATTAAAAAAAATTTTTTATACCATCTGTGCATAAAGTTATAAACTATTCCAGGCTACTGGAATATCCAAATGGTTTTACAATGTGGCTAGCCATCAATATATAGAATAATTAACCATGGAAGAAATCATTAACAAGAGGACCTTTCAAGCAATGATAGTAAATCTCCTGATAACCATAAAAACTAGTAAGAATTCAGGAAAAATTCATTAGCAGAAACAAAAGGAGTACAATGCCATGCCATAAACTTCAGTAACTGGTTAAAACACACACAGAAAACAGGGAACATGAAGCAATATAATGATCTGGAGCCAGAGTTCTGGCATTGAAATCCAGTCTTTACCATTTATTTGCTACATCTGTGAATTACAGCGCTGTCCTTGACTACTCTTACCAAATCTATAAAGCTGAGATAACATAAGCCACCTCGAAGAATTTATGTATAATCTATGCAACAAAATTTAACATGTGAAATCATACATTAGCTTAATCCCCAGGATTCTATAGCACAAGTAGATACTGTATCAGTCACACTTCATAGTCAAAAACTCAGGCTCAGAAAGAGGTTTATTTTCTGAGGGCATCCAACTACTAAGTAGTGGAGCTGAGATTACGGTTAGGTGTAATTCTTATAACATGTACACCCTATGCGATTTTATAGTACCAAGTGCACACGAAGATCCTACAGCTCTTCCTTAAACATCTGTAGAGTTCAAGCTATATAGATTCACTCTCCAGCACACCCAAAAGTGTAGTGAGACTATGAAGGCACTGGGAAAAGAGATAATAGAAACTGCTCATTACGTCAAAAGATATGTAACTGGGGAAAAAGTATATAGTCACTTCAAAACAGTCTTAATCTATGTACAAAATAATAGCAATTAAGTGTTATAAACGAGACTCAATAAACAAGAGAGCATAACAGACTGACCAAGAGGGAATTACATTGTAGTAGACACACTCTAAAAAGAATTCAGATGAAAGAAAATGTGAGACTCTCTTTTTCAAGAGAAATCTAAACAAATCTCAGAAATACTTAAGTGTGAGAAATTACGAAGACTGCGAAGTCAGTCAAGATTCAAATGTGAATCCGAGTGCAAGGCAGCAATGCGCTAGCTCTACGCTGACGGTGCTGGAAGGCGGAGAGAGATTTGGAATGGGAGGAGGATCTGAGTATTGAAATCAGCTGGCGGGAACTTAGCGTAGTTAGCTAAGGCAGCAGCGGGCAAAAATGAACGAAAAGAGAAGCAGGCCTCAAAGCATCTGGCACCTTAAAAGCCCAAATCGCGACGCTTTTCCCCGGCCTCTTCGTCCCTCCGCAGGGGCCAATTTCTTCGCAGAAGGCGCAGAACCCCGAGCACTTAGGGGCGGGGGCACGAACCTCTGCCGACCAGGAGCTGCGCCGCGAGTTCCGCGCTTTCAGGCTGAAGCAGGCCTTCTGGAACCCAGGCTAGAGCCCGAAAGTTCCAGGCGGGAACTGTCACCACGGTCTCGGTGTTCTTTCCCAAACCTACCAGCCCCCTCCCCTCGGTAAACTTTTCCCGGGAACTTACCCGCCATTTCCGAGCTGCGAGCACTCGCGGCCGAGGAAGGACGAATCAACCCGCGCGCTCCCTGGCCGGAAATGATCGAACTGTATGACGCATTTCCCTTGCCCACCAATGAGAGGACGAAGTTCAAGGTGCCGAGTGGCGGAAGCCGCTCAATAGGCGGGGCTAACACCGCCGGGAATGCCCGGACCGTTGCCTAGTCACGGCTAGTGCAGTCAGCCCTGTTCCAGGCCTGAATGGATGAGGACGCAAAAGGGACGTTCTATGTTAACCCTGGGAAAGTTTCTTTGGAGTTGATTTGAATAATATAGATGCCTCAGGGCTTATGGCTGTTTCTATTCCCCCATGGTTATGTTTTGGAGACTGATAGAAAAGCTTTCCCCTTAGCCTGGACGATAGATCCAAACACCTGAACCCTGGTGTAGAATGTAGGAACTGAGTTGTATTTGTGGGAGAAATTTTCACTTACTTTATTCGTTCCTATTTTTGCTGTCAGTACTTGTTTAACATCATTTTTTTGTTTTTTGTTTTTAATCTCATACTTTTTAACAGTATTCAGTGCCATATCAAGTACTCCGGTTTCACTCTTAAGGTTCCTAGTCAACTGTTTAGTGCACTGAAATTGTTGCTTAATACCTCAAGTGGCCTTATCTGGTCCTACAGGTTTTAAGTCCTATAGGCCGGAACCACATCACAGCATGCCACCTGTTCTGGGTCATTGAGCTTGTTAGTATTTACTAACTGTTGAAATTGTCCCAGTGGGAAAGCCACTTTTTTGGTATCCACAAGTATTCCCACAGTGTTGTCTATATACTAGAATGCCTTGTGTCAACAAATGTTGGTTATTGGGTTTTATAATAATGATGCTAGAGCTAAAATGGACCCTTGGGATGATAGCCTATAACTAATGAATTAGAGATGAGTTAATTAAAGCCCAGAAAAGAGAAATTGCCAAAGTCCACTCAGTTTGTAACAAGGTGCAGCCAAGGGGGAGCCCCAAATAGGGATTTGTAATGGGGTCCAGAACTCAAGATGTCCTGGAAATATTAGAAATATGTATATAAGATGTCCTCACCCCCACAAGTCTGAACTGGGGGGGAATGGGACTCCTGGGGCAGGGCCATTCAGAGCTGTTTTGTATAGCAACAGTTTTGCAGCTAACCTCTGGTGTGCTCATTTAACATATCTATAACCTTTAACTGGTTTTGTAGATATGTTAAATAGCTGTGGCCAGGCTTTGAGCCAGGGGTATGGAAGGGACTTCCACCCAAGAT
>PVJI01016594.1:14578-37995 GCA_004026765.1 Micronycteris hirsuta | reverse complement strand
CTTTCAAAACATTGCAATATAGTGAAAATAATACAGGGCAAAGAGAGACCTGAATTCTGGCATAGGGTCCAGCACTGGCCAGCTGGGTTGCCTTGGGCAAGTCCCTGAAGTGCTCCTGGCCTCAATTTCTTCAGCCGGGAAATGAAGGCAACAGAATCACACACTTTCAGATCCTGACCTGCTTACAAATTTGAGATTCTGTGATTCACTGTTCACTAAAGGGTTTGGAGACTTTTGCAAGAAGGGAAGTAAATCACACCCACTCCCTGTATTCCCCCAGCACTGTGACCTGTACTCTAAAGAGAAAGCTTCTAATAGCTCAGACCTGCTAGAAGCTCCAGGATGTAAATTCAGCCTTCACTCCAATGCTTTGTACATGCCATTGATATCTTAACAAATGTATAAAGGATGCCAAAAAATAAATTTGCCAGGGCACCATCAGCCAGACATCAAGAGAAGAGAATAAACTGTGCCAAAAAATGTCCTCCCACTTGTAAAGAAACTGGTAATTGGAAATCAGAGGAATCCCCCACCTCCCAGAGCAGACTGTGCAGAGGCGGGGCGCCCCTGCCAATCCCCAAACCTTTGCCAGAAGCAGAAGCAGCATGGGCAGAGAAGAAAGCTCTTCTACCCCTGCCTGCTGCTCTGCGGATTTGCAGGCAGTCCTTGCAGTTCCTGAAGGAACCTGCTGGCAGAAGTAAGCACTATTCCCTTCTGTGGGAATGGCAGAGAATTTCAATATGACAGGTGTCAAACAGCAGAATCGTACCCAGCCTTGATCAAAAGTCTTGCTTGGGTCTCAGTTCAGCATTTTTCTTTAAGCAGTGTCAGGCTCGCAGGCTCCAGCCTGGGGTGCGCAGAAGGGTATCGGCTCCTTGGATACACAGCAGTCAAGAGCCAAATCTTCTGAGGCTGGTGTAAGATGTTTGAGAAAAGGACGAGTACTGGCTTCAAACCCTAACAACTGATTCACAAACGCAACTTAATGAATCACTAACAACCGCCGCGGATGTGATTCACTGCTATTTCACCTCAACGACAATGCAGGGTACAAATAATGGGAATGAACATTCATTTGTGATTCTAATTGCAAAGCAATGTGTGCTAATCAATTTGTAAAATCAAGAAAGGATGTCCTTTCTCAGAAGAGAGGAGATTCCAAAAGCTAAAGAGCAGCTGGAGATTTTTCAAATGTAATTTATAAAAGTACATATTCGGGCAATGTAAAAACATGTTCCCTGAACCAAGGAGACCAATATGGTTCCTTTGAAAAAACCACTGGTTAAAATGGTTAGCAATGTCACTAGCTGATGTTTGAGTGACCCTCTTAGTGCTGAGAAAGTGGATGGTGTGTTTCCCTGCTTTACATGAAATGCCTGAAAATAATCTTCCTTAAAAAAAGGACTCTTAAGACTATTGCCTTTAGCAGCAAACCAGTCTGATAACACTCAGCTAGAAAATGACAAAACACTAGCAAGTTTTGTGGCTCAGCCCATGTGATCCCAAGACAGTCTGCTAAATGCAATCTCTGATCAAGCCCCAGAGGTGCAGCTGTTACAGCCACGGGCGGCTTGAAGCTGATGTAAAACATATGCCACTGCAGACCGGCCTTTGATGTCTGAGCTGATCATTCCTGGCCCTCAAGCAATGATGTTGAAAAATTACATCGTCTCTACTGCCATGACACTGGGTTCATACCTTTTTAAATAGCCCTCTATTGTGAGAATCAATTTACTTTTCCTCTGGTCTTGCTCCTTTATGAAGTCAAGTTCCTTAAAGTCAGTGGCAATTTAAAAGGAGGCAACAAGACTTAACACCCAGAACTGCTTGGTATTCTATCAACTTATTTGATTCAATTTTGTTCCTACAATTTTTTCAGTCTGTCCCGCTTCATTCAATCTTCTGAAATCCTAGCTTTATATAATAATGAATAGTTATGAAACACACCTACTATGTGCTAAGAAATGAGCTACTCAGTATAGAAACCAAAA
The DNA here is from genome assembly GCA_004026765.1 of Micronycteris hirsuta. Classification (NCBI taxonomy): domain Eukaryota; kingdom Metazoa; phylum Chordata; class Mammalia; order Chiroptera; family Phyllostomidae; genus Micronycteris; species Micronycteris hirsuta. The sequence goes on along the minus strand of PVJI01016594.1, from coordinate 36,004 downwards.
TGAATTCAATGTAAAAAAAAGTCACAATTTAGTGAGGGACACAATCAAGAAACAAAAGTTATACATTTAACTGCTAGAAGACACATACACACCGAGTGTTAGCAGAGTGGGGCAATGACATCAGTGAAGGTTGGCCAAGCACGGCTTCTAAAATTTAGAGATAATGGAGCTTTGTCTTAAAGATGAATAGATGTTTACCCAACAAACAAAAGAGAAGAAAAACAAGGATGAGGAAACAGCCAGTACAAAGGCATGAAAGCACGGGATTAGATTGCTAAAGCATGCCCGGAAACGTCGATGGTGAAGCTGAAAGGTAAGCGGCAGGCAGGTCACAAAGGGCCGTCTACCTGGTGCTTGAGAGGCTGACCATCATTATAAAGGCAACTGGAGACACTAAGAAACATCTCCACCCAGACAGCAAGACAATGCACAGATAGGCTGAAGGTGAAACTGGAAGCAAGAAAGGCTGGTTAAAAGGCTACTGTACCAACGTAGGCTAGGACTACATTGAAGCCACTGCACTCAAAACGGAAAGATGGGCCACGTGGAACTGACATGGGAGGTAGGGTTAACAAAATTTGTCGTGTGGGAACAGGTAACTGGTGAGAGATGGAGTAAGAGATGGCTGTCAGGTACTCAACTAAAGCAAGTTTTGGACAATCTTAACATCTACCATTTGTTAAGCAGGACAGGCATTTTTTTCTAAGTAATTTATATGCATCATATAAGTAATTTACATACATTTTCTAATTTAATCCTCACAATCACCCTGGGAGACCGGTATCCATTTGACAGATGAAGAGGCAGTAAGGAAATCATCTGCACAGTAACACTGAGTTACTCTGTGGCAACAGAAGACTGACTCCAGAGCCCTGCACCTGTCTCCGGGACAACGAATGCCAAAGGAAGTTTAAAAGGAGCAAAAGAAGGGCGAGGATGAGTTCAGCTTTACACACACAGGGCTTCTGTGTCTAGGATTACAAAATATAAAAGAGGAGGGTCTCTTATGGGGCTAGAAAAAAACATGATTCTGGAATTAGTAGGAAGGTTCTATGCCAGTCACACGCATGTGGGGATCTTCAGGGCCCAGGTGGCAGTTGGAACCTGGGTGCAGAAGGCATTACAGGGTCTGACAGAGGAAGAGAGAGAGGTGTCTTTCATACCTGCCTGGGCCTTGAAGCCTAAATTACCCTCTACTTGGAGTGAGCATATTGCATAATTCTGTCAATGATCAGGACATAATGAGAGAGAAAGGTCTGAGAATGTGGTGACATTAATGGTCTCAGAAAAGAGACTTGAGGTTACGGCAAGTCCTCATCCTTTTGGTCCAGAAGAAAACAAAAATCCACTATATACAATGAACCAACACAATTCCTAGAACTGATTAGTTAAGTATCTATTCCTTCTCATCTTTCTGTATTTATTGCACCCCTACCACGTGTGGGAGCTCTGGCTCAAAGACACAGCATCCAACTCCAGGGGCTGGCTGTCTGGTGCAGAAGGGGCACAGGCAAACTGGTTATTACATGGCAAAGTGTGAAGGCTGGAAGACCGCTGTGAGCAGTGGTTCCCAAATGAGGGCAACTTTGTTCCTAATACAAGAGGTTGTGTCTGTTGACATTTTTCATTGTTACAACTTGAATGTTACTGACATCTAGTAACACACCTAGAGGCTACAGATGTGGCTAGACATCCTGCACTGCACGGGACAGCCTCCCACAACAAAGAATTACATGGCCCAGACGGTAAACAGTGAGCAGAGTGAGAAGTCCTGCTACAATGAAGGAGAACCCACAAAGACCAGGGCAGTGAAATCAAACACTCAAGGCTGCCTTGGAGGGTCAGAGCAACCTCACAAATCTTGGCACTGACTCCAGAAGGAATCCGTCAGGCCATGAACCAACATCTGATCTTAGGGGATATCTGCTCCTTGCTGAGCAGTCCCAATCCATTATCAGCATTTACTAAGCACCTACTATATGCAATGCATTTTAGTTGATATAATTCACATAAACTGCAATAATTATGCTTTAAGTAAGGATATTCAAATGCTTTCTTTTTCCAGTCTTGGTAATTTTAGTGTTTATAATTGAGTGATGCATGTAATGTTTCAAGTAACATAATTATTTTAAAAATCAAATATATACTTACAGATATAAAAATTAATACATCATTTCTGGTATCCAGATTGAAAAAGCATGATTATCTAATTATGTCACTCACTAAAAAGTCAATCACCTTATCAGACATAGAAAAAAATAGGGATGTATAAATTTAGATTATGAAATGTCATACACGTGTGAAAACATACATAAGCAAGAATACACACATAACATCAACAAAAACAGAACTTGCCTAAGCAGTGAGTTGTCACACCAGGGAAATACGTCCCATTTTCTCTAAGGATAGATAAAATACCTCTCTCGAGCATTCATTCTGGAAGTTATCAACTTAGAAACTATCTATAAACAGCTAATTTCTTAATATTGCAGTTTAAGCAAATTTCCTTTTAAACTTATTTTTCTTTAAAGAGGCAGATATAATTCTTACATTTGAAAACCACTAATGCAAGCCTTCTCATTTCCAGAATCATCCTAGTTCCTTTCACATTCCCCAGCTTCTTAATCAAGCCTCATCATTCACCTAAAACTTCACCTCCTTCACTTCCCCCGTGACATGTGGATTACTGCAGTGGTATAATAATCTCCAAAGGACCTCTGCTACTGTACAGCATGATAAAGCTAATGAATTGTAAAATTGTGCTCTCCTCTTTCCTGAGTGGCACTTGCCATTCTCACTTCTACTACTCATTATGAAAACTTCCACCTGTGAACAGAAAGTCATTTTTGAGAAGCAGAAACTCACTGTATATTTCCAATTTTCTAAAGCATTAGAATAGCTACCCTCAGATTTTACATGTTCTTTCCTTCCTTCACAAAAAACAAACAAGACTTCAAAAGCTTCCAAAAAAGAAAAATAAATAAATAAAACCCAGACACTGGGCAGAGCTCAAAACCATTTTAGACAGAAAGTTTAAACCTCTCTATTCCCAAGTGCACTTGTCAGAGAGCTTCCTGCATGACTGTTCCAGGTGTGGAAACTGAGCCATGGTTTTGGTCCAGAATTCCCTCTACAGACTTTTTTTTTTTAAGATTTTATTTATTTATTTTTAGAGAGGGGAAGGGAGGGAGAAAGAGAGAAAGAGAAACATCAATGTGTGGTTGCTTCTCATGTGGCCCCCACTGGGGACCTGGCCCGCAATGCAGGCATGTGCCCTGACTGGGAATCGAACCTGCGACCCTTTGGTTCACAGACTGCGCTCAATCCACTGAGCTACACCAGCCAGGGCCCCTGAACAGACTTGAGTCCCCTTGGCTCAAACGACTGTAAACAAACTTGAGAAATCAGGTGGTTGGGTCCACAGGATCCAGGGTTGCCTATGCTTTTCAAAACCCTATCCAAACAAAAGCATGTGTTCTGCTACAAAGGAATTTATGGGGATTTTTACAAAGGTCTTTAATGTTGTTAATATAATTTTTTATTATCAACACAAGAGGGCTGGGGGACAGTTGCAGACAGGTGATCCCTCATTCTTTCTTTTCAAGCATTTCAGTGTCTTGCACTACCACCTTCACATAAGACATTCAGTCACAAAATAACAGAGCTAGAAAGAGTCTTAAAGGTCAGTTCCTCTTAGAATTGACAATTAAAGAAAAAGCCCTCTTCCACCCACTCACTTTAAAATAAGCTAAGTGCCCACCTTTGCCGCAGTGGAAAGGTTTAAAAACAGGTTCCCCGTAAGGGAGAACTTGGGAGGCCCGCAGGGTCACGCGTAAAAGGACCTGGCTTTCCAAGCTGCTGATGAAGAAACAAAAATACTGCCTTTAACACACTTTTAAAACAACAGCATTGTAATGCAAAGCAAATTTGCTTATTAGAAAATGTTGCAAGGTCCTATCTGTTGAGATCATATTTTGACTAGTTTTTTTTCCCTTCTTTTTTTCCTGTGTGGGTGCCTATGAAAAAGTATTTCAGTGTTAATCACCTAGAATAGCTTTTAAACACAGATGATTTCCTTAATGTTTGAAAGAAACAGAGATTGGGCAATGCTGCATCCACTGGGGGAGAGGAGGCAGAAATGACATCTCTGATGAAGAGCTTAGAAGTCTTCCCTAAACTTCTCAGATTCTCGCTACTGGTCTGAAAAGCCCATCGATTCCCACCAGCCAGTCTTTATGGCTGACAATAACATCGTTTCCTTCAGGAACTCTGAGAAGCAGACAGTAAAAGGTAACCATTAGGCAACCCTCGCTTGCTCTGACGGGCAGAATCTCAGTGCACAGCAGCTTCCGGCTCTGCCCCCGGCACGCACAGCTGCTACCCTTGCAGCAGAGACTTCCAAACACGCAAACACTGTCACCCTGATGACACTGTCAAACACTGTCAAACGCTGTCGCTTACCCCTCCCCTGGGTTCAGAGAACAGGCCCCGTCCCTGTCTGAGCTCCTGTCTCACTTCATTAGACGTCATTTACCTTTCTGAGACGGGGCTGGGATTACCTCAAAGAACGGAAACCAGAAAGCTCCTTTCATACTTTAGATATTTTTAGCAACGACTGCATGTCAGTTGTTGTATAAACCCAGACCCATACACACAAATGAAATAAAGAACGCAGGAAAATTCCAGATAGCTCAAGTGTAAGAGCCCTCCCCTCAAAAATATGTAAACAATTTTCCCAAAAATATCAATATGATTTCAGAAAAAGGGGAGTTTCTTCCACAACTAAAGGAGAACTGTTCATCTGCTTTTCAAAACATGGTCAAAGGGCAAAAAAAAGGTCACCTGTAAAAACTCCTCCGAAAATTCTTCCTGTGGTTTATTTATAAAACGTGAGATTACACAGCATTCTGCGTTGGTCGATGCTCAGACTCTTAGAAAAGGTTTTGAAAATGGAAAAGGGTATGAAAGATGGCTGGTGAAAGGTTATAAACCTCCTTTTACTCCAAGCAGAACATGATGTCATTATAAAATTACAGAACAGCAAAGAAATTAATTTTTTCTTCAGACAATGGCTTCTCAATAAGGACATTTTCTCGGGGCTGTTTGGATGAACGGCCTTGTTAAGCAGCCTCCTCTACAAAACGATTTATGAACTGACTTTTACAGTGGATGTCTTACCAGGGCAGCGACTTATCTTCATTGCGCATTAAAAGAATTTATTGGAGGAACTTTGATTTGGCAAAAACAGACAACTGCCGTATGTAATAAGGTTAGAAACAACAACACTAACAAAGATGACCTGACAAATCTCAGACAATAAACTCTTTAGAATTTAAAGGAACTCTGTTAGATCACTGGAATAATAGATTGTAAAATGACCATAAAAAGCCACCTTCCAGGTGACAGTCAGGCCCCCAGAACCCTGACGTCACTCCTCCTTGCCACTCAGGCACCCGCAGGTACGGGATCCCAGGCGGGAGCCCTGGCCCCTCAGGCTCTGCGGTGGCGCCATGGCGTGAGAAATTTAAGATGTTATTCTGTATCTCCACAATTAGTCATGCTCCCCAAGTACTGCACATGTATGGAGCACAATGTTAACCAAGCGAATTCCCTTTCTAGATAAATACTCGTTTTCTGACTACTTCCTTCCACACTCATACACAAAAGACTATGTTAAAACAACCGAACGGTCTTTTGTGTTTCTCTCTACCACTGCTGGAGATAAATCCTTTTGCAAAGAGGTAATAAATAAATGTACTCCAAATGTAAGCTTCTATAATATTTGAAAAAAAAAAAAAAGAAAAAGAACCCCGAACTGCCTGACACCATGAAACTTCTAATAAGAAGGAAAAAAACTGTCAGAAAAGTCTATAGGAGAGTTATCTGCCCGCCGACAATTTTAACTAAAATGGGATTTGACATCACTTCAGATTGATAGAAAATGCCAAAATAGCCAATGACACATTTTGAAAAACATGTTTTTCTTCCCTAAAGCAAGTAAACTGCAAAGGACAGTTCTAAATGTCATAAGAAGTAACATTCCTTTTTTTATTAATTAAAAACTGTAATTTAAAAACATAGGTAACAGAACATCATGCATCCTTTAGAAAGGCATGCTTACAAGAACTTCAGTACCATGACAAATGTTTAAACTAAACTAAAAAATACATTCATACAGGGGAAATTTATTTTATATGAAATAAGGATAAAACCAACTTAAAATGTTGAGAAAGTACTTAAGGAAGTGATTCTTTTCATATTACTTAAGTAAATTACTCTTTGGGCTCATTGGCCTTCAAAGTTTTAATAACTGTCAGAATTAATCAGAAAACACTTAAAAAGGAAAAAAAAAACTCTGCACCCATTCTGAAGACAATATTCACCACTTTTTTGATATTCCTTTTTATTTCTATACCTACCAAATGTTATTTATTAAAACACTAAAATTTTTTTTTAAATGGAGACACTGGGTTTTGAGCACAACAGCGCAGAATTTATCGATCAGCATTTTCAGAGAGACCTGGAAAGCAATATCGAGAGACAGGGCTGAGTTATGAGTTATGGGAACCGGAGTATTTGCCACCGCCGGGCATTCAGGCGTTCAACTTTAAATTGTATTAGAATGGCTTCATGGATGTTACAAAACATCAAAATGAATAAGGCCAAAAAAAGAACTTAGTTATCTACTGCCATTTAATCCTCCCCCTCGGGCTGCGTCTTGGAGTGCCAGCGCCCGACCTGGCTGCTCACACTGTTCTGGACCGAGCTTCCTCTGAACTAGCTAAGATCCTTGCTTGATAACACCGACACCACAGTCAAGGTGACACCACTGCACCCAATGCTGCAGGTGCCTAACGAACCCTTCAGAGCTGCTGCCCTAATTCAATTTAATTCAGCAATTCAATAACCACTGACAGGAGTCGCAAACACAGTAGAGCCCACACCTAACCGTAAGGAGCTCACACAGTTCATCAGGTGAGAGGGTTTGTGTCTGGTCTGGAGTCACAAGGGGGCCAGAGCAGGTGCCTGGAGGAGCCCAGTCACAGAAGAACGACTCGACAGAGGGAACAGCAACAGAAACTTGGCAGGCTTACCAGCAGACAGGTTCCTGCTTAGCGCAGCTGCCTCGCCCCTTCCCCAGGTAGACGGGGAGAAAATTTCCCTGGGCGGGTGGAGAAGGGTTACTTCTTGGAGAGCTGCAGCCTTTCTCCAGACCCCATCCGCAGGAGCCCCGAAGGCAACTGCTCAAGGCCGCATCATAGAGCTGGGGTGGGCTCCGTTCTTGTAACACTGCCAGCGGTGACTCCGCTAACGGAAAACGACACCAGAAAACCCTCCTCCCAACCTCCATTCAACTCTTTTTGCTATTCCAAGGGAGACGTTAGGTCCACTTTCACGACTTACATTCCTAGTATCAGACTGAGACAGAAGCTAGACAAATCACTCCCAGTGCATCCGGCTTAACTGCTGGCATGGGCAAAGCACCTCGAAAGCGCTGGAAGGTACAGCCAACTCTCCCAGGAGAGGTAGGAGAAAACTAGGTAGAAGAGGTGCAATGGAGGTGGATCTAGAAAAACGAAAAATGCTTCCCCTAGCAAGGATTTCAGCTTAGACAGCAGGCAGAGATAACAGCTGTGTCACACAGAGCAGGGTGCACAGGGCACCCTGGTGGGGGGAAATGAGAGAAGGGAGCGGGAGAGAAGTGAACACACCGGGCAGTGTCCAGTTCGTGCCACACACTGTGTCAATCCTTCACTGGCATGACCTTTCATAACCCTCAACGACCCTTCTAAGGAGGTCGGGTCATCCCCGATAAGGGTGAGTGAGCCCAGCAGGATTAAGTACTGTGACTAGGCTCACGTAGCTCTTAGGTGGTAAAGCTCAAATTCTCCAGTGATTTTCAAATTATCCCTGGTAAAGGGACTCCTTGTCAAACAAAATCTCACCTAAATCATAAATAGCCCAGAGAATCAAAAGTTGACTATATATGTTTGAGAATATCTTTGAAGAAGAGCCACTTCAGCTGGGCGGCCAGATGGCAGCAGGTTCTGGTGAACACAGTGCTTACTCCCAAAGGGCTGAGAGTCCAGCAGAATTTTTACTTTACACTTTTTTATCATAACTTAAGAAAGTCCTATGGACACAATAGCACCATTAAGTTCTCCGGTAACTTCTTTTGATAAATAATCTCGGAATCTTAATGATTTAACATAGTAACAATTATAGAAAAGTAAAAGGCTAAGCCATAAGATTAGAGAAACGTAAAGTAAATGTAGTTAATCACCTCTAATTTGACAATACTTCACCTAAGAATGACTGTCTATTTCTGCACATTAGTTTCATGTACTACTAGCAACTCTCCAGCACGTCTCTCTCTGCAGGAGAATGAAAACAGAGGTGTGATGCTCCCTCCGGGGCTGCTGTCACACGCCACCCTCCGTAACAGGTGTTTTTCTCTTCGATTTTAATGAGCTAAAATGCATTTTACAATCAGAGCCAGGGAAAACTTCTGAGTCTCCTGATAGCTGTTCAAGCATTCCCCTTTTAAATTACATACTTTCTGTGTGGTGTCCAGGAAAAGCAAACAGCCTAAAACTCTATTTGTGGTTTTGAAAAACATCTGTCACAAAGATGATATGTGACCTAGTAATGCTTTAAAATAAATTTATAAGACAAGCCCTGGGGATGTTATATATAGCGTGGTGACATCGTTAACTATACTGTATTGTATATTTGAAAGTTGATAAGACAGTAGATCTTAACAGTTCTCATTACAAAAAAAATTAACTATTCTGGTGATGGCTGTTAATTAGATTTATTGTGGTAATCACTTTGCAATACACACATAACATATCAAATCATCATGTTATATATCTGAAACTAATATAGTGTTATATATCAATTATGTCTCTTTTTTAATGTATATTCAAATGCTTTAAAATATATAAAGACCTACTAAATTGGAAGGCAGCAATAGAATTGATAGTAAAAATAGATTAGTAATCAGCATAATAAAACTGACCTTCAGATGTGCTATTCTATTATTATTTTTTTGTGAAGGTATGACTGGTGTATCTAGTCTATCCTTACGCAGTATCAACAACTATGACATGAAATAAAAAAAAAAAATTTCCAGTAGTTTCTAATCTTATTGCACCCAAAAGTTGGAAGGCTATACTACATCAGAGTTTCACTGGTGGATGAAATTGGAGAAAGAAATGGAACCCAAATCTTCAGAAAGGGCTCATTAAGGAGCATGTGCCAAACTTTATTGCCAATGTCATCCCACCCCTGGCTCTTCTCCCACCTCCAGGGCGGCTACATCTCCATATGCTTCTGTAACCACCCATAAATGTGGGAGTCCCCCAGGTGTGCTCCTAAGTCACCTTCTCTGCTCAGTCTCTGTTCTCTCCCCAGCTTTATTACCAACTACATGCTAATGACCCTCAAATTTATGCCTCCCTTCCAAATTTCCCATCTGAGCTCCAGACCCATCTGTCCAAATGTCTACTTGCTCTTTCCCTTGGGATGTCTCACAGGCATCTCTGATGTAACGTGGCCAAACCTGAACTCGTGAACGGAACTTAAGTAGCCTTCCACCACCCACGTACTTGCTCATGCTCAAATCCTGGACCACAATTTCCCACGTGCTGTCAGTTACCACGACTATCAGTTACAAACCTCTTCACTGTCTCTTCTCTGCATCTTCGGTGCCGCCACCCCAGCCAAAGCCCTGTTTTCTCTTCCTTCCTCCATTCTCACCTCCTCCAACTCCTTCACCGGGAAACTGCACTGCCAGAGTGCTGTGTGAATGTAGGTCAGTTCATGGCCTTCCTGTTTTTTTCAAAGCCTGCACTTTGGATCAAGTATCAGACCCTCCCCATTTGGCTCACAGCACTACATGGTGGGCTGTTGTCCAGCTTATAACCTGTCCTTCTACCCTCTCTCCCTGCTCACTAGGATCCAATAACAGGGCTTTCTTTCTGCTCCTCACAGAAACCAAACTCTTTCCCTCCGCAACATGCCTGCATGGATTTTTCTCTCTGGCATGCATCTTCTCCAAACAAGCTCCTCTGGTTTCTGGTCTCATCTTACATTTCCTGGGCAAGCATTCACTAACCCTATGACTCACAACCCTCTCTCTTAGCAACCTGTACGTCTTTGTGGCAGTAATTATACATATTACTCATGATGTAATTGTTTTTGCCCCTACTATCAGAGTATAAGCTCCTTCTCCAACCCATTCACAGCATTTCCCCCAGCATCGCACCCATCCAGTGCCTACATCATAGTAAGTGCTCCGTGACTATCTTCTGACCCAAAGAATGCTAACGTTTAAGAAGGTTTTCTGGAAACGCACCAAGTCATTGACCCCGGCAGCCCTGGTTCTTAATAGCAGCTAATTTCAGCCCAAATTTCCCAGGTTTTCTTTTCCTTAACAGATGTGTGTCGTTGCCATTATTCAAGGGCCCAGATCATGTGGTGAAACGCCTGATTTTAATCCTGTATCTGCACTTAGTATTTGGTAAATGGGCTTTAGAAAAAGCAAACTATCTCTCAGGCCTCATATTTCTCACTGGGGGGTGAAAAAGTCTCCTCTCAGCTCCCGCGCTCTGAACCTGTGAATGCACACTGTTTCAAAATCACAACAAAATTTTGTTCACACTCAAAGTAAAACAACTCCCATTGGCTTTGGAATTCTCTGGGCTATGCTTGCTTCAAGGTCTGTATCAATGTCACTTTTATTTGATTACATGGCTGCTGAGAAGCCTGAATTAGAGTTTAGGCCCATCAAGCAGGTGATGAATGCAGACACACAGGCCTCCACTCACTGCCTGTTTCCTTCTGAGACTAGTAATGACCTTGAGGATGGGGCCCAGCAAAGCTCTCACTGTCGGTTAGGATCCCAGCAGATGCTCCCCCTGTTCCTCAGAATAAAGTCCAAAGTTCTCTATAAGCCCCTGCTTTATTTTAATCACCCTGGCCCTTTGCTGTTCAGACATTCCAAGCCAACTCCTAGCTCATCTGCTGATTCATCTAGGCCTTTGCACTTCCTGTTCCTGCTGCCTGATACTCTCCTCCCCAGACATTCTAAGGATCCCCTCCCTCCCTTCATTCAGGTCTCTGCTCAATGTCAGACCTTATCAGAGGGGCTTCTGTGACTATGCCCCACTACTTCCCATCCCAGTTGCTCTCTGTCCCTGAGCCCTGCTTCATTTTTCTTATTATTGTTTGTCACAACAAATTAATATGTGTATTGCTTTTCTCCTCCAACTGGAATGTAGAGAAACTTTGGAGAGAAATGAAGTTTCTCATAAGGAGAGAAACTTTGTTTTGTTTCCTGCTATACTGGTATATCCAGTGCCTAAAATAGGACACAGTAGGTACTCAGAAAATATTTGTTGAATGAATAAAGGAATGAATGAATGAGTGACGCTCTATGAGAAATCAAAAAGTAGGATTGAGAATCTTCCGATCTAACGCTGTAGGAGTAAATGAAGGCCAGGAAGAAGGCTGGGAGGAGGAGCTTAGGTCCCTGGACCACAAAGCAGGAGAGCCAAGAGGGAGCCCTCCACCCTGCATTCCTTCCAGGAGGCTGAAGAAGGGAGGGCTGGGTTTATGGCGTGGCAGGTGGGATGGAGTCCCCCAAGACCTGCCAAATGAACAACAAGCCTCTGGTAGTTGGGCAGGAGAGCAGGGAATCCCCAGTAGAAATGAGAATGAGGATACAGGTGGCCTTGTTACCTGGAGATGGATGGCATGTGCTGTCTTTTTCATCTCTGCTTTCCTTCTGTAATGTCTCTTAGAAATCACTTAACCAAATTCTGAATATAAAGCTCTTGCGAATTAATCCATGATTTCACTCACTATCATCCCCTTTCCCTAAACTCAGAGACAGGGAAGCTTAAATATTATCTTATCCCAAAACCCTCAGCCTCGCTCTAACCATGCAGATGTTGGCAGAAGATTCCTGAATAGAAGTTAGTTCAAGGGTTGGGAGACTCTCAAAACAAATAAGGAATTTCCACATATGCCAAGTAAAGTGTGGTAAGACTAACTGATGATAATGAAACCTTTATCTAATGTGGATTTTCCAGAGTTTTCCTATGTTGAGGGAGTAAGGAGTAGGGGAAAACATAAAAATAATTATAGCTGTATATTTTAATTTTCAATATTTCAATTTTTAACACTTTGAATATAATCTTAAAATATTATTAATATCAGAATACATTTTATCTAAATTTTTGCAAAGAAATTATTTGGTCTTTTCATAAAAATACTGTGTTTAAATGTGATTTTATATACTAGAGTGATTTTTTTTCCTGACATTATAGAAGATTCAACATAATTAATTCAACAAACATTTACTGAGTGTATAGAACATGCAATTTAGAAATATATGCTTCACCCTGGCTGGTGTGGCTCAGTGGATTGAGTGCCAGCCTGCAAATCAAGGGGGCACCGGTTCGATTCCCAGTCTAGGACACGTGCCTTGTGAGGGGTGCGCAAGAGGCAACCACACACTGATGTTTCTCTCCTTCTCCTTCTCCCTCCCTTCCAAATATTGCTTTTGCTCCCACCTGCAATACCATCATCACAGTGAAGAATGTACTACTTTCCATTCTTAACCTCAACTCCTTTTCTAATAAATGACCTCACCCATCATGTTCCAAAAGAAAAGCCTACTAATGGCTTCCCACTGTAACTGAGAACTAAGCCTACCCCCTTCCCACCCAAATATGCAAGGCTGGCTCCTTATTATATTAAAGGCCTTAGTGCAAGTGCCTCAAACACAGACAGCCCTTCCCCAGCCACCTGACTGGAGGAGCCCAGGCGGTCTGCCACATCAGATTCTTTCACCTCCTCATAGCCCTTCCCACCGCCGGAAATGAACTGGCTCCTTCACCGCTCTCCTCCCCAACTAGAATGTATGCGCACCACAACCTTTGTTTGCTTCCCTACCCTGCTTCAAGCTGCCACCACGTAACATTTATTAAATCAATTATTAATTAGTGAACTTCCCACAGGGCTTGCATTTTCTATTTTATGGATGTTATGAGAACTTTTACATGTCTTATCAGAAAGCAAATAATAGATGGATAGGTCACGCTTTTCTACATGGTTTTCTATATTATCATTATGTGAGATGTGCCTCACATCTTACAGTTAATTAGTGTCATTTAATAGCAACTACTGAGAGACTCTAACTAAATAATGATTTGGTGAACAAATGAATGAAAACAATTTTGTTCAAAATTATTGACTGAGGTCCATAAAAGAAAATGGAGTTATAATGGCATAACATTCTCCTTCAGCTTTTCAAAGAAAACCAAAAATTATTTCCATTTCAGTTGTGAATGACTTTTGTAGAAAAATAGCAGTGGTGAAAAAATTAAAACTGGCAGTCAAAATCCACCTCACATTGACTGCTACGGCAAGTTTACTAGTTCCCTTTAGTCTCAAGCAACACTTTTACACCACAACAAAACTCTTTGCAGTTTAAATGACATTCAAGTTCCTCTAGCTTGTGGAAGGAGTCAAAGTTCATCACTATGAAAACTAGATACTATGCTATGGTGGCTCTTCTTTGGAAAAGGGAGGACAGTCAGAAGGTTCAAAGTTCAAGACTGTCAGGGTGTTGTGAGGGAATCAGTGACTGGCAGAAGACAGGTTCGCCCCCCACCCCACTCCCGCCGTGAGGTCGGGGGAGCGAGGGTGGGAAATCTCAACCGTTCTCACATGGTACATTAGAGCACATCTCACCTCACGTTCTACCTACTGGCACAACCTGGTCCTGGGTGACCCGCTGGGAACACCACCAGGAATAAAACAGAGATGGGTCTGCCCTTACTTGGGTCACGGCCCATGCGATGGCGCAGGGACCACATGCACAAGTGACATCTTTCCATTGACTGCAAGGACCTGGCCACCCAGCTGCAGATGTGGGGCCGGCAGGGGGTCGGCTCCACAAACTGGGGCTCTTGTCCTGCATCATTTTTTTACATTTAACTATATTTAATTCAAATGTGAAAGTCCAGCACAAGGCCCCCGCAGGTTCTTAGCACTGTGGTCTGCCGAGCACCTGCCCAGGACGTGCACATTATTGGCTCTAAAACTCGTTCTGATCTTCTCTCTGTTGTGGCCCCATCTGCATAGTCAAGAACACTTGTAAATAATTTTTTTTAAATTGAGTGGTTCATCACAATCTTTTACCAGTATACATTCTAAAAGATAATTTTTGACAACAAAAAGAACAAAGGAACAGAAGACAATGAGGGAACAAAATCAGTTGAGAGCATAAACTGTTACTTGTTTTGAAGTGATAGCTTTTTTAAAAAAAAAACCTCATCCGAGGACATGTTTATTGATTTTTTTAAAGGTTTAATTTTTTATTTTTAGAGAGAGGGGTAGGGAGCAGGAAGAGATGGAGAGAACCATCAATATGTGGTTGCCTCTCACGTGACCTCCACCAGGGACATGGCCCACAACCCAGGCATGTGCCCTGACTGGGAATTGAACCCTTTGGTACTCAATCCACCGAGCCACACCAGCCAGGGCATGTTCATTGATTTCTAGAGAGCCTGACTGTGAATCGAACCTGTAACTTTTTTGGTGTGCAGGGCAATGCTCCAACCAACCAAGCTACCCAGCCACGGTATGGTAGCTTTTTTTTTTTTTAATTTAAAAAATAAATAAACCCCTAGCACATAGTGAGGGGGTATTTCTGTGTACTGTTAATCACAAGTTCCCCTATTCTATAAACCAGTTTTGCATTAAGCCATCAAGTATCTTAATACATTCATTACCTTTGACCCAGGAATTACCCTTCCATGGATCTTGCTCATTACAGAAGTAATCTGAAATCTGAACAGAATTCATCAAAGTGCCATTTATAATAACAGATTTTTGGAAACAGCCTAAAGGTCCAATTTTAAAGGAATGACTAATAAATTATGGTGTATCCATACAATCAAATATTATACAGACATTAATAAAGCTTGCCTGGAAGTTGGAAAATATTTAGGACATGAAGTTAAGCAAGCAGAGTGGGTTGTAATATGTTATTGACTATGGAAAAATTTATTAAAAATAAGAGGGAAGAAAAATGCCAAAATGCTATGGTTGCCTTTGGGTCATGGGATTATAGGCAAATGTTCTCCTTGATTTTTTATATTTAATATATTTTCCAAAGTTTTTATTGGGAGCATGTATTGCTTTCATGATTAGAAATAATAAAATCACTTCAGAAACGTTAACTCGACAATATTACAAATACTTGCACAGGTATGTTCACTGAGTGAAAATTTGTGCCTCTCCTATGCCAAAATCAGTACTGAGATATTTTTTTGGATTCACCCTGAATTTCAGCCCAAAGATGCTGATTCTCAAAAAGGAACAGCAGCTGCCAACCTATTAGCACCTCTGAGATTAGCTCATTATTTGCAAAAGAGCCTGCTCCTGCTCAGCATTACTTTTATTCCAAGAGACCCTAACGTTCTTGACCTATTCTGTTATCTCTACCAACTTTATTTCAATGTATTGTGACCATTGGTTTATATCTGGTTCTTCCATTAGATTATGAGATTCCTGAGATCGCTGTCATCCTGACATCCCCAGAATCTAACACAGTATTGGGTAAACAGTGGCCATTTAATAAATGCTGTTAAATAAGTTATTAGATTAGAGGGGTAAACAATTGTGCATGAGACTTTTAAAACAACACAATGGAATAATATGACTTTTAGAGTTGGGAGGATCTTTAGAGAGTAATCAAGATTATAGTACTATCTAGCATTACCTAAAAAATCACATCAACAGAATCCTATTGTAATGGAAATCTGGGTTGGTGCATGGAATATGATATATTCCAGAACATCATTTCCGGTTTATGAAAGAGCAGGGCAGCTCCTGGGAGCTGGCCTGGCGCCCACCCCACACCCTGATGTCCTCCTGTTAGATAGAAACGATACCACAGAACACCCACACCGGACAAGGACACTTCGTGACCATCGTGGATGAGGACAGAAACAAGCCCACCATGTACTCATATCTGGACACAAGCGAAAACACGAACACTGTCCAGCCCCCAAATGACCAATACCTCCCTAAGCTGGCTAATGAGAGCCTGATGCTTCTTTGCCGATTATAGGGTTAGCTTCTCTGGCCTTGCCTCCTTCTAGGTAAGATTTAGTAAGAAACAAAATCATAGGATTATCCCTGCTCCAATCCAGAGCAAAGTCCTGCTTCTTAAACTCTCTCCCAAAGCACTTAACACAGCCCAAATCCCATAATAACCAATTCCTAACACCCTCTTACTGAGACACCCCACTTTTCTCCACAGTGTACATTCTCACTCACCGCGATGAGTAGCAAACCCTGTTTTACTACATGTAATTTGCTGGTGGTATCTGGTTGGAGAGCACTGATAAGTTCTTCTTTTTTTATTGTTTTTGTTTTCAATTTATTTTATTGCATTTTTTTCATTACCATTTATTTCCCTTAACCACCCCCACTGCCGCCCCAATCAGCATACTGTTGCCAAGTTCTTAGTCTATCTGGAATGCTCTCCTTTCATCTCTCTGCCCATACGTATTCAACAGAACTCACCTCCTCCTCCTGGAAACCTTCCAGGTTTCAGATGGCTCCATTTCTTATAGTCTCCATAACACTTACATTCAGCTGCTACTATTATGTTTGCATTTCATAATGCTAGCTAGTACTATAATCTTGATTACTCTCTAAAGGATCCTTCCAACTCTAAAAATCATATTAATCCATTGTGCTGTTTTAAAACTCTCATGCATGGTTGCTTACCTCCCCAAATAGGCTATGAGTTCTCACAAATGTCTCCAATACAGTTTTTCACATATCTTCTCATTCCTCTTCCTCTTATCACATATAAACACAGCCCACCACACATAGAGAAGACCTACCTCAGTCATACATCTAAGCAGGTACAAATTTGACCTCGCGTTTGGTGGGGAATGGTATGATGATGTTCCATTAGTAAATAGCTTCGTTTAGACCTTTATCACACATTCACTGTGTGTTAGTGCTTCTCTTTCTCCTTCTCCCTCACTCTCTTTCTCTTTCTTTCTCCCTCTCTGTTTCTTATTTATCATGTGTACCTGTACATACAAAGGTAAATCCGGGCCATGGCAGCTGGCAGAGGTCCCTGCTCTTCACCCAAAATCAGCAACTAAAATTAAGCCATCCAAACATCTGACTTGCTGATGTATGGATCCTGCATAGTGACAGAGATCCTGTATTGAGGGGGAAAAAAATCTACCAGATTATTAGGTTTTCTGCCAAAGCTGAATATAACCCTGCCAGACGATTGTCTTTAGATGACCTGCTCTCATCTCATGTCATGTTCAGATGTCCAAAAGTTAGGTCATGGTCTCCCTGTACAGACATATGCCCCTGCTGACTTCCCCACTTCTATGGCCCAATGTGAAACTGACCTTGCCCTGTCAGGGCCAGGATGACTCCCCAAAGACCCAGGAAGACATCTAGATCCAGACGGAGCTGGGTATCCATGACTGCTCCATCATCTTCTGGTCTAACTCCAGAAGCCTGAGCAAGTAACTTAACCTCTCTAAGCCCCCACCATTTCCTGGGTTTAAAAAACAAAAGGCCCTGGAAGACACTCTACAGTTTCTAGCTATTTTTTCCTTAATAGTGACTGACTACCTACTAGAACCCAGTCTCCCCAGGAGGAGTCAGTCACCCAGTCCATATTCTTAGTGACTTATACTAGGATGAATATTTGACGTGAGAGCAGATGGTAGAGTTCTTGTTCTCAGATCAACAATTAAGCCCTAGCTGTTCTACTGAACTGCCCACCTATTCCTGAAACCACTCCCATCCCCTTTCCTTACTACATCCCAAACGCCACACCAAGAATCGATTTTTACCTGGCATTCCCGTCCAGTTTGCCTCTGAGCAAGGCTTCTCTGCACCTTCACCCTGATAACCTCTACTCCGCCCTCTCCGTCTGTACTTCTGGCACTCTAGTTGCCTATTAGAAGGCACAACATCGCACCTGTCCCTCAATCTGGCCTGCTACCCTGTATTCTGACCTTCAGCATGAGAGGTAATGTTTACAGGGTCTTAAAGCACAGATTTTTGTTCCAGACCTCCAGGATTTGAATCTCAGCTCCACCACTTAATAACCACATAACCTTGAGAAAGTTACTTACCTCCCAGACTTTCAGTTTTCTCACCTTAGAGGACTATTATGAGATTTAATATAATGAATGTAACATGGGATCTAGCCTATTAGGTAGGTCTTCAATAAAAGTCAATGCTATACAAATAAAGGTTTTGTCCCTAGGACTCCTGGTGACCACAGGCCTCCTTTCTACACAATCTGTTTGCCATGAACCTACCCTCAATACACAGCCATGTCACCTACTGGCCCAGCCCATCCACTTGGCCTAGGCCCTCTTGACCCAGTTCATCACAGAACTGCTCCTGTTAACACAGATGCTCCCTCGTCCTGACATACAGCCTCACCAGACTTTCATAATGGTGTCCACATATGCCAGTGTTCTAATTTGGGACCTATTGCCTTATACTCCTAAGTGATAACCCTAGTCTGAGCCTGCTGCTTCCCCTCTGCCCATCTCCCACAAACCCCATGAATTTATATAAACAATAGTTCTGTGTCCACCACTTCATTTCCCTGCTCAAACTTTCACTGATCTATAATGCTTAAAGTAGGATTCTCCAATCTCATGATCTCTAGGTGACCAGGGCTTCTAGTAATGAAATTCCTAGGCTGGAAATAAGGCACAACGTGTTTCTAAAAGTACACAGAGATAGATAAATGGTGGGCTCCTCATTCGATGCTATTCTGTGAACTACAGTCCTTTTGGCAATGCCAAGACACAAGGGGCATTATTTCATCACCAGGCTTTGCCTTGGCTGAGAGGAGGGTCCCATTTCTGGAATTTGCATGGCATTTGAGTGATTTTCCCGTGCAAACTTGGTATCACAGTGCAGGTGACTGTCCCAAATAAGTGGGCAACTCTCTTTAACAGCTGCAGACTGTTGTTTTTGATTGACAGCATCATTAGCTTGGGAGAACCACACCTCCATGTGACTGGACAGGACTGTCTGTCATGGTGCCCCTAACAGCCTCCTCCACTCCACCGCACCACTAGCATCACATACACACAGTGCTGAGCACACAGTCCAGTCTAAGGCTATCACGGTCCTCCTCTCTGACGGGCCTAGAGACTCATATGATGACATCAAAACAGGGCCAATCCAAGTCCTTCCAGGAGATTTCTATAAATGGGAACTAGAAGTAACAAGACCTCTTATTTCTTATGGATCTAACGTCCAAAGATGCAGGCTTGGAACCATTGACAATCATCTTTCTCGGCACGTGGAAAAGGGCCTCAGAATGAAACTCACCCAGCAGAGGAGCTGAGAAACAGGGGGAGAGAGAAAGAACACTGACAAAATTGTGTGTCTCTGGCATTCAGTTATGACTGAAGCAGAGTCCACCTTTGGACTTTCCAGTCACATGAGCCAGTAAATCGTCCTCTTTGCTTAACCTAGTTAACCTTCGCATGCATAACCCGATGAATTCCGACCAACTCCCCTCCACAGGAACACAGAGTGGGGTGGTGGGGGAGGGGTTTGTCCCCCTTGATATACCTAATGCTTTGAGCAGATGAAGAGGACACAGTAGGAAGGAATCTACAGTTTCACATCTTTTCACCTTGCTATGTAACTTCTGTGACTTCTGTGTAATTTCACGTTTAGCAACAAAGTTTTCACAGCACAAGCTGCTACTGGAACAGAACCCATTAATGCACAGTACAATGGCCCAAGAATCCACACCTTTATATGAGAATTTCCTTTTACCAGTTGCACTGAAAGCTCTTGGAAGAGTCTTATCAATGACTCTGTAATAATCAAATCTCCAGAATTCCTGCTGGGGAAGGAGAGGAAGGTGAGCTGAGAGGGAGCACAGACAGAGTCATCAGACTAAACTTCGACAACGATCAGAACTCAAGACATTTCAAGTCTCTATTTCATAACTGAAGACCCTTTCCTTCCAGAATATAACCTAAATTTTTAGTCAGAAATTTGAACCTCCACTAAAATCTGACACCAACCTTATTGCTCTCTCCCATTTCCACAAGCTTTCCAAAGCATGTCCTATTTAGCTTCTCTTATCTCTACAAATCCTGCAGAAAGGCAACGGAGCTTGCTCCTCCAAGCTACTTTGCAGCATTAGTCCTGGGTTCATCACCTTTCTGCTCTAATTGCTTCTTGGGTTGTTGTGAAAATCATTTGCCATTACTTGTGAAAATTCACTGAAAACCATCAAGTACTAACGCTGGTATTTACTTGACTATGTATTTTGAACACAGACAATCAATGAAGGGCCAGATGCCCCAAGTCAGATCTCCTTATCTCCTATTATCATCACAATACCCATTCCCTGTGTCATCCCCTCAACCCAAACTCTACTAGGCACCAACACCTCTCCACTCCATTCAGATTTCTCCCTCTCCTTAGTGCCTCTCCGACTGTCAGGCAGTATTTTAAAAAGAGGACGGAAAGATCACAGTCCAAAAGCTTTGGTCTGCCAATGATGGCAAAATCTCAGAAAGGCCGAGGAATGTACTTAGGGTCACATAATCAGTGTCTTGGTCAGGATGACAACTTGGTCTTTCCAATTGCCCCTCCAGTGCCTTTGGCAACCCCTAATGGTCAAGGACCACCCCAGGTCCTCAGTGACCCGGGGCACATTTTCCCGTCCCCTCTCCAAGAGCCTGTAAGCTTCCGCAGGAGAATCTACCTGGCCTTGCAGCAGAGAGCATGACCCAACAAGTGTTCATCTGTGCTTTCTCAGTGCTTGGGTACATGCCACACCTTTGCAGACAAAACAGGCCTTCAGTCCTGAAACGGATATACTTGATAAAACTGCAATTCATATATTCTTCAATAAAATTAATGGGCCATCTCACTGCAGATTTGTTTGTTTCATCTCTACACAAGTTCTTATTCCAATTGTGTTTCCCTTGACGAAGAATTCCCCTGATGTCTCCTATTTAAGGAGAGTAACATTAAATGACATTTATTTTTAAACTACCTCCTCTTTTAAACTCTACATTCTATTAGATAAGTAATACACGCATTGCCATGAGGACATATTTTACCTTCTACTTATTTTGTTTAAGAAATATAAAAAGTGACATCTGCTTTTATCATTCTTCTCTGTTTTCCTAAGCTAAAGATGAATTTCTTTTCCTGTAAGAGGAGAGTCACTGTGAGAATGAGAACATTTAAACAATTCAGAGTCACTCCCTCCTTACATCAGTAGTTGCCTTTCTCTGCCCAACGAGCTGTTGTCAAAAATGTGGAAAGTACACCAGTCCGGTATCAAAATCTAACTCTTGG
>PVJI01016594.1:0-14478 GCA_004026765.1 Micronycteris hirsuta | reverse complement strand
CTGGAACGGAAACAAAGGAGGGTGTAGCTTGGAGAAACCCAGCCAGGCGCGCCAAGGCTCCGGGATCTCGGAGACTGCTCTGCACGGCTCGTCTTGCGCTCCAGGGACAGGGGAGTCCCAGAACTAAGGATGGTGGACTTAGTTTATTTCCCAAACTCCAGGAGACAGTGTTTACCCTAACTCTGGAAGCTGAAGGCAGGGGGAAGGGGGCGGTGAAGATGCGCCTCGTTCCGGCTGCAGCGGTTGCCCACCCATCTCCCTACCCGGAGAGCACCCTTTCCTTCCCCCTCACCTGTCCTGAGCACGGGGACTTGGAAGTACGGTCGCTTCTCCCGGCTCTCACCCGAAGAGCTGTTGGGACGTCTGGCGCCTCCGGAGACAAGCGAAGGAGGTGGCGTTGGGGTCGGGGGCGTCAGCAGGAATCTCGGCAGCTGCCGGCAGCCTCTGTCTTCCTCCCCATCCCGGCGGGGTTCGGGCAGCGGATGCCGCGCGGCCACCGGGGGCGGATGAGTCAGGCGAGGGGGCGGGTGGCGAGGGGTGCGGGACCGTGGAGGGGGAGCAGGGACGTCCCTACTCCCACACCCTGGGAGCGGCGTTGGCCTCTGAGGGGCGGGCGCGCAACTGCCTGTAACCCTCACTAGTCGGGGGCCCACTGGCCGCCATAGGGCGCAAGGAATCCCAGCGCCCCTGCCCTCGGTGGTCACCACGCGGGGCGTGCTGGGCCTGGGACAGGACTCGCAGCTCAGGCGTCGCCGCCGCCAGGAAAGACAAAAGAGACCGTGGGATTGGGAAGGGAAAAGTTTTCCGCTAGGCTCCAGATGGATCCCAACGAAACCTCCCGCCCTAAGTACCTAAGGGGCGGTTGGGAGGCTGGGTGCGGGCTCGAGGCTGGCTTCCAGGAGCGTAGACACGCGACAGCTGCCCGGAGCCAATCTCGCCGCCGCCCACGACCCGTGGGAACTCCCCCGGCCCTACCCCTCCACTCTCGCGTCCCGCCTCCTAGTGATCGGTGCAGGCAAGACCTGTCCTTCCCCACTCCAGGACTCCCACCGCCAGACCCGCGCCCCAGCCGCAAAGTTGCACTTCTAAAGCCAGGATCACCCAGACCAGACCTCTGTTTGGGAATAAAATACTCGCTTGCAAGAGGTTTTCTCGGGGCTGGAAGGCCGGAGGATGGAAAGGGGCACACCCACCGCAGGGAGCTCCCTTTCTGCGGTGGAACCCCCAGTCGCAGAGCCGGAGATCCGGACCCCGCCAGTCCCCGGAGCAGCGGCAGAGTCCCGGCGGAAGCCGGTTTTCCTGTAGCAGGCGCCTAGCCTCCACGCCCCTCCGCGTCTTTCTTATCAGAGGCCGCCGGGCGGGCTGGGGTCCCCCTGGCGGGCTGCGCGGGCGCTGCGCAAGCGGAGCCTAACCGGCTGGGAGCGACACCGCAAACGCCGGCTCAGTCCACGCCGCTGTGGCGCGCCCGACAGATAAACCGTGGGTCTGGCTCGGAAAGGGGCTCTGGGAGAGCGGCGGATGCGAGGAGGATGAAGTGGATCTTTGAGAGCTACGATGAACAGTGTTGATGTTCAACTCCAAACATCAGAGCCAACGAGAACCACTACTCCTCCTTCCCCCCAAACATTCAGTGAGTGGAGGCTGTGCCTCATTCACAGGGTAAACCAATATGACAGTTACCTCCAACGGGGCAGAGGCAGAAGTGATGATTGCAAGTCAATTCAGCAAATAAAGTTGCATGTAAAACTGGAATACCGGCTATTCCAACCACAGCCCAGAGCACGTCAGAGCACAAGGGCTCCCAGCTCCCAGCGCTTGGAAGTGGGGTGTGGCCTGTGTCTCCTGAATGTATTTTAGGTGATGGACTAGAGCAGCGGTTTTCAACTGATGTGCCACAAGAACTTTTTAAAACATGCGTTACCTGACTCTTTAGTCAGGGACGCTGACTTATTGTCCCTTAGATTGTCAAAAAAGACAGGCAACACAACAATAGCATCCAGTGTAATGAATCAAAATTACACCTATTTTTTTTTTGGTCGCAGAATATTAGTATTTAGTTAATGTGTGTCATGAGATGGAAAAGGTTGAAAATCGCTAGACTAGAAGGCAAGTATATCATTCTGGTGCAATGTATTGTGTATTTCAATGTGTGGTCTGCTGAACTCATTTTTCAAGAGGAGTTTGTTTCTGGAGGTAGAAAATGTATAAGTGGGGGTGGGAGAGGGGGGAAAGAGAGAGAATCCCTTGCAAAACTTTCCATTAAAAAAAATCTTGGAAATCGGGTAAGAGACTGTAGAAATGGATTGTTCGTGGTATAATCTTTCTATCTTGACTACCAATATTCGAAGATTCGGCAGTCTTAGTAAAAATTTCACAATCAAAATTTTTTAAAAAATAACTAAAGGGGTTGGGAGGGAAGTGGAGAATGAGTCATGGCTATAAAGCATCTGTAGTTTTATTTTTACCCCACCTGCATATGGTACATTTTAGCCCACAGCCACCTGCTCTCTCGGTTAGGTTTTCTTACACATTTCTCCAGGCACCCCATCAAAGGTGTGTGATTCTACCAGGCCTTGCTTCTAGTTGCAACCTCTATGTTTTGTAAAGAAATACCTTGAAGCCACCTTTCCTACAAAGCTCCTGGCAGTGGACACCTCCTGGTTATGATCACTAGCTTCCCAGGGAATGAGGAACAAGCTCAGAGTGTCCTTAGAAATCACTAAGCAAGACAGGTTATCTAAGACAAGCAGTGAAATTTCAAAATGATCATCTAACCATTTTAGACATTGAATGACTGAGCCCTCCTCAAAGAGAGACTGATGAAAGAGTTGGCGCACATAGTGACCGCAGATATTGATGATTGCTCATTTCTGAACCTAGTTAAATTTCAATGATTCAGCCCTAAAAGAAGTAGCAGAAAGATGAACTACATACATAAGATCACCAAAAGGGAATTATTTACATTTATTTTAAAAATGATTATTATCAGTCTCAGAAAAGACCAGGGTAACATGCCTTCGAGATAGAGGATTATCTACAATTCAGTAGACCTAGCAACTCCTGAGAGATTAGTTATAAATTCTTCCCTGGCATTGAGTGCTCAAGACAAACTCAGGTAAATTATTTAGTCTCTGCTCTTGGCCAGTATCCCTTCATCTGAGAATATCCCAGTGAATGTACCACGCCAGGAACACATTTGGAATTTAGCTCCATACCCACTTTTAAAGGAATGGATGGGACCTCTTCCCATCAAGCTGCCCTGCACTTCACACATGGTGCTTTCTGCCGTATCCTTCTGAGGTGTGTGAATTTCCATCAGAACAAGCCCCTCGTGTGAGAGTGCATAGTGGAAAGAGAGCACTCCTACCTGTGATTCAGGCTCAATTACCTACTTATGGAAGGACTTCAAACCTTATTTTTTCCATCCCTTAAGTCGGAATGAAGCACCCATTGCAAGGTACTTTTGTGCAAATTGAATGAAATAATACATGTAAGACTCTTTACCTGTGACATAGCTCCTTAACATGTAGTTACACACACACACACACAAACTTGTTTTAATTCTATTAACATAGTAAAAAAAAAAAAAGCCAGAAGGCTCTTCCTTTGGAATCAAGAATTAATTTGAGAAAAATGTTGAAATAGGAAGATCAACATTTTCACTCTTGGTATAATACAAATGTAAACCTAATGAATAGCAACATATTTTTAATGAATTAATTTTGAACATACAGTGGAATGAAAAACAGTAAGTATTTTTAAGTAGATCATATAACAAGGCTAAGGAAGGGCCTATTAGAAAATTTACATGAAATTATACCCATTTTCTTTTGCCATAAGTGTGGCCCATAGCATGTCCAGACTTGAGAGGGGGGTCCTCAACCAGAAAACAAAAATATCTTCAAAGGAAAACAAATTGAATCATTTTCCAAACTGTTATCTGAATTATTTTGCTCCAGCTGTACAATAGATTGATAGTCTGAAAGCCCCAGCGGTATCGCTGCTGGCAGCAGTAGTTGCTGTTTCAAAGTAGGGTGCAAATGAGAACAATGTCAATCAAGGAAAACGATCTGCCTGATTCTATCCTTAAAATATAGAATTTGGTGGAACAAATACAGAGAAAGAAAAAGGAAGCAGAACCACATTTTAAAATATTAAAATCATATTTATTTCCCTCTGATTTTGATTAGCACTTTGACATATTTTAAACTTTTCTCTCTTATTATGTACAATTGACTAATAGTTCAGTAGATTTAGCAGCAAAAAGATGTTGCTAGTTTCCGTTCATCAAATGTGCAAGTTAGAGTGCTACCCCTTTCAAGTAAATATTTTATAATACTGAGGCTGGTGATATTACTTAAATATTTTATGAATTCTGTATTAACTTCCTTACTTGATAATAAACTTGATTAAATTCTTTTTAGCCAAGGAACACTGGCAACATACCTTTCAAAAATGCAAAAGGGGCACCCTCTGCCCTTTCTAAAGCCCCAGTTCTCTTCTCTGGACAGATTTGCACCTATACGAAGGGGTCACCAGATAGCTGATAGAAATCCAAGGAGTAACTTTTTTAAAATTCTATCTATGTGTTTTGTTACTGTAAGCCAACCACAGAAGATACTAAGAGATTTGAAAGAAATGTCAGAGAAGGTGATGGTGGTAGTGCACCTGTTCCGCTGTCCGTGGTGCTGAATTGGTCCTCGGGCTTTAGCTCTTGATTAGTAGAATCGTGGTCTCTGGATGGGCAACATTGCCATCACTGGGGAGTTGTTAGAATAGCAGGATCTCAGGCCCCAGCTGAGACCTACTGTATCACACTCTGCAATTAACAACATCCTCATATGACTTATTTGAGAAGTGTTGCACTAGGACACATTTCATGTTGCCTTGCAACTTTCCTGGTGCCCTGCTTATATCACCCCTCATATTAGTTCCCTCTGGAGGCACAGGCCCAAGGCTGCCTTTTTAGCTACATTTAATTTGCCGTTGGAAATGTGCTGTTAAGAGAGCATAGCCTTTGAATCAAACAACTAGGGTAAAATCTCAACTTGTACTGACCATTCTGAGCTTCATTGTCCTCATCCATAAATGTCAATATTATAATATATCTTTATAATGCAATGCTGTTTTGTGGATCCAATGATAATAAAACAGTATTTGTAAAGCTCTTAACCTGACACATAGCAGATGTTCAATACATCTGTCAACCGCCGCTGTGTGGGTGTTCATCCTCTACCAAGGAGAGGTGCCCCCTCAACATAACACTTAAAAGAATTTAATCTCCAATTATATGCTCAATCAAGTCAATAGTACATTCACATTAAATTAGTTAATACAATAAAAACTCAAAATCCACCAAATCTTTCAGTTTGGTGTTCTGGAGTAAAAAAAGATAAGGTCTTTCTTTAAAATTATATTAGATCTTTTTTCATTAGAACAAGGTGACTTGGTATTTTGAACTGTAAAATGTTTATAAATATCTCAGTGCCTTAATTCTACCACCAACAGAAATCTGTACACATGTACAGCTGACTTTGTAAACAATAATTATTTACACTTAGGTATAGACCCTAATTAAGCCATAATGTTGGTAAGATATAATACAGTTTAAGTTGTGCTAATGAGGAGCCCTGGGAATACTATTCCACATATTTATTTTAGAACATGATGAAATATTGATACCTTCATTTTTCAAAAAAAAACATCAAATTTGATCATCTGTTCTATTACAATAGTCATTTAATGCATTTATTTAAAGCCATGGTGACATTTATATTGATTTTAGAGAAAGAGATGTAGGGAGAGAGAGACAGAGAGAGGGGGAGAGAGAGAAATATCAATTTTTTGTTCCACTTATTTAGTAATTCATTGGCTGATTCTTATATGTGCCCTGACTGGGGATTGAACCCACAACCTTGGCTTATCAGGTCAATGCTCCAACCAACTGAGCTAGCTATCTGGCCGGAGTTGACACTAGAATAATTGCTCATTACACCACGCCTGATCTGGAAACACTTGTTTCTTTAAGGGAATGCACTATAATGAACTTGAATAAGCCAAATTATCTTTCAAGTACTAGATTCAGTTTTTAAAGTTCCTGGAAAATAACCTTAAAATATCATATATGTCATTTCTTTTAGCTCCCTCATTTTTTTTTATGAACATGGGTTAAGTGCCTGTCTCAGGATCATATAACTACAGAGTGCTAAGGCCATGAGTAGAATACAGATCTTCCTATTCCTAGTTCAGTGCTCATTTGACACTCATAAAATATGACTCATATTAGGCTGATTTAAAGCCCCTAGGTGATTGTTTGAGAAATTTTTGCATATCCCTGGAAGTACTTGCATTTCCCCATCCTCACCACATCTCCACACCTAAGGAAACAGCCTTATGGTAAAAATAAGAGAAGAACTTCAATTTTAAAATGTTCATTCTTTAATTCAGAAAGCATTCACATAATATATTGGATTGTATTCACTTGGGGCCATATAAAAATGAGAGAGTCAGAGCCCTTTTCCTCATATTTATTGTGGTCTGGAGTGTTTAGTAATTTTATAAGCATATCTAGAGTATAAAAGGTGCCCTGATGGGGAACAAAATGGTGATATTAAGTAGGCATCATTAAAAGTCTTTGGGGATCTATAGTTCAAAGGGGATTTAAAAACATGGAGATACAAGATCTTCCTTAAAAAACAAAGAGGCTTCAAAAAGATGAGCAAAGTGGAAATGGAATTCAAAGAGAGAGAGAAGTGTGTGCATGTGTGTGTGATATTTTCAGAGGAAAGAATAGTGGTATGTTCAGAGGAGTGTAGGTAAAGCCAGTATAGGAAGAGTATGGAATTGGGAGTTTTAAAAAGGAGATTGGAGAGAGAGGCAAGGACCAGCTCACACAACTTTTGCCATATTATATTTCTTTAACATTGATTAAAAAAGAGATAGAAAGTGATACATTATTGCTATTGAGAAATTAAGCCTATTAATTAACCATATCACTAATTTAGCATTTTTTTAAAGATTTTATTTTTATTTATTTTTAGAGAGAGGGGAAGGGAGGGAGACAGAGAGGGAGAGAAACAGCAATGTATGGTTGCCTCTCATGTGGCCCCCACTGGGGACCTGGCCCGCAACCCAGGCATGTGCCCTGACTGGGAATCAAACCGGGACCCTTTGGTTCCCAGCCTGTGCTCAATCCACTGAGCTACACCAGCCAGGAAATTTAGCATGTTTTTTCCAAGTAAGATAAATCCCTATTTCTCAAACTCATGTTAAATCAGTTTTTTTTCTTCTTGTCAACTTCCTCATTAATTACTTAAACAAAACTTTTGACATGCAAACAAAAAAATTGGAGAATGGTGCTTTCACAGCCAAGCATACTCATGAATTATGCCCGTTTACAGTGTTTTGTAAAAGTCTACAGTGTGACAGCAGGTGTTCTTTCACAGAATGACCAATTACCCTATAGAGGATCTGAAATTTCTTTTTTTAACTTTGAGAGAGAAGATACAAATTAGAATGTTGGAGTTCAGAGAGCTTAACTTGCCCAAGATCTAGCCCCTAATAAATGACAGGGATAAGGGAAGAACACAGGTCTTTGGTCTTGCTGCCTAATATTTTCCTGTGCAAAAATACTCTCTTCTGGAAAATGGTCACAGTAAGAATACAGGTCATTGGCCATGGGCAAATCAAGAGATAAGTAAGGGACATTATACTAATGTGGAATCAGCAATATTGCTAGATGACTGAAGGAAGATTGTGTTAGAATGAAAAGATGACTTACAAGAGAATTTTGAAAATCACACGGATTTTTAAAGACAAAGCACAGTATATCAAAGAAGCTCTGCATTCCCATCTAATGATTTGACCTATGACCCCAGATCATGGCATAGTAAATATAAAGGCAAATGGCTGTTTTCCTGGCAAAAGGAATATTTTGATGAAAGTATAAATCACTTAGAAAATGAGAAGCTCATCAACACTGCAATGAGTCAATCAGATTAGAGAGTATATGAAATATGAACTAATTACTCCACACCAGTGGGTTTCTTGATCATCCTCTTATCTCTTCCCTATAGTTTTGACAGGCGAGTAATTCCCCCAGAGGAAAGTGAACCTGCTAGATAGAGAAAAAGACAAAGGATTGAGAACCAAGCACATTTTGATGAACTGCATCCTCAGGGGGTGGAGAAGAAAATGAGGAAGGCTGTTGGGGTCTCTGGTACCATCTTCTAGAAGGTCAGAAACTACAAACTTGCGATAACACTATTCATTCCTTTATTCAATGCATTTTTATGAGTTCCTACTACTAGTGCCAGGCCCTGTTCTCCATCTCCACCTTTAATGACTTGGATCCCAAAGGGGGAGAAAGTCATTACATGCAAGATATTGTGTCAGAAAGTGGTAAGTGCTATGATGGAAACAAAGCAGGGAAAGGAGCTAGAGTGTGATTCTGGGGTTGGGTGTGGATCTGTAGGGCAGTCCTCTGTAGGAGCTGATGTTTGAGCAACTAACTCAATGGGATAAGGCAGGGAGGGAGGGGACTTTGGAATATCTGCAGTGGGGAAAAGCAGGCTGAGGGAATAGCAAATGCAGAAGGACTGAGGTAGAACGTTCTGGACGTGTTTGGGTACCAGCCTGAAGGCCGGTGGGTGTGGTAGGACAGACGAGAGAGGGTGGGCGGTAAACGATGAGTGAGGAGGAAGAGCCAGGGGCCGGGTCCTCCAGGGCCTGTAAGACCCAAGTTTTCACCCTAGGTATCATGGGAAATCAGTGAAGAGTTTAAGACAGTGGAGTGATCTACAATTTAT
The DNA here is from genome assembly GCA_004026765.1 of Micronycteris hirsuta. Taxonomy (NCBI): domain Eukaryota; kingdom Metazoa; phylum Chordata; class Mammalia; order Chiroptera; family Phyllostomidae; genus Micronycteris; species Micronycteris hirsuta. The sequence goes on along the minus strand of PVJI01016594.1, from coordinate 5,671 downwards.
ACAATCTGATTTTACATCACCAGGACTCTGAGAATTAGGAAGATTTTCAAACAACAATGGCAGCTTAATAACAACAACAGCAAAGAACAGAAATAAACTGCATCTCTGGAAGCCTGTGGTAAGAAAAATGGGATGGATGGGAGAAGCCTTAAAGGAAGAAGACACAGCAGAAACATAATTGGTGTAAATCTCTTGTGGCTTCTCCGAATATTCATCACCCCATGCTGCTCCATACCTTGTAGGAGATGTTCTCTAAGGGCCACCAGGCTGAAGCTGTCATGCTTCTCCTCATGGCCCTTCTGCTGTTGTCCTCTTGCTTCTGACCCCTCTGGATCATGTACTGCTTTCTCCACATCTGTCACATCATTTGTCCTACTAGAGACAGGTGCTTGAGCTGCCCCATGGAAGGAGTCTCCTTTCATTGCTTGGTGAGCTCAGCATTTTTCTTTTCAAACATGGAATTCGGCAACATTACAATATCAAGTGATGACAAGCTTTCTCCACTAGAGAAGAGGTTATGTCTTTACACAGCTTTTCAATGTCGTTGAAACCACCTGGACAAACAAGAAAAACTTGGGCCAGAATCATGTGCACGTCATCCAAGTTTAGAAACAGAGGGTACACCTATGTGGGTGGCATCCTCTTTGGAGACGTGCCTACCTGCAGTTGATGGCATGTAGCGTGCAAAGTTCTGCAATGCAGCTTACCTGGGAAATCTACATCTGACTGACTGATGAGGAGGTCAGAGTCTTTAAAGGTAGGCTCCTGGGTCTTTCATTAGCAGTTTAATCCCCTATCACCTAGGGAGGGGTAGCTATGGAATACCATACTTTGTGCGTGGGGTGGGGGGATTAATATCTGAGAGAGAGCTGGCAGCCTGTGAGCACGTTTGTGTGCGTGGAGTGTATGTTCCTCTGTGAGTCTCAGGTTTGGAGGTTGGCTATTCTGATCTCCTTTCTGGCCTCGCTTCCTTCTCTTTCTTTAGCCCTTTGTTATATTTAAAATAGCACGTGAGGTGACTGATATAAGTAGTCAAGGTTCACTTTGGGTGATTTATTTTATTTTGTAATAGATTTGAGGGTTCTAAAATCTGGATAAAAGGAAGGACAGGGTGTCACAGCTGACACCCTAATTTGTTGCTGAAAGATGATTGCAAATCACATCGTTTTATGTTGTATTCTGCAAAGGTGGAGACTGGGGATTGGTTTCTGAAAGTCCATTTTAATCTATAAAAATTCAAAATTAATAACTTAAATACATAAAACAAAAACATGTGTAGTTGCTTAGGTTCTAGAAGCCTCTCCTACACTCGAGGTTTGACAAATTGCACTTACACAGAAAGAACTGGTAGCTAAGTAGGGAGCAGAGTTTCACCTTTATTAATAGCTATGCAAGTACATTAGGTAAGGTCCAAAGTGTAGAGCTATAAAATAAAAGCTGAATTGGAAACAATACCATAGACCAAATCATTCTGCTATCTCTGTCTCTCCATCACTGGACCCTCTATTGCAGGCAGGTAAGGCAGGTCAGAGCACTGGACTTTTTAACTGATAGAAAGTCAAGCAGTTCAATGGCAAAAGGATGTGGATCATCCTTTAACACAGAGACCCAAAAGGGAGTCAAGAGAGAAGCAAGAAATATGTACTCCAGCACTTTTCCCTTTGTGGTTTGCTCATGGAAAGTTGAGGAAGTGGAAAAATAAATGTTTCCACCTCTTCCAATAGTATAGTTTAGAACAATTCTAAAACAAAACTACATAACTGACATCATAATTAATCCTTTTGGCTGAAACTTATTAATACAAATGCTCTAAGAATCTCAGAATGAAGAGATATGTTATAGCTAAATCTCCCTAAAGTAGCATAGGTTTTCTTTGCCACTCACAGAAACCACAAATTTCATTCAAATAAAAGTCTACTCCTCAAAATGTTTGATTTCTAACTCAGTGAGCATGAAGATCCCAGGCACATTATATGATACATTCTGAAAAGGAGAATTTTTAATTTTCTTCAATGATCTTCACTCTAAGTGCAGCCATGGTGCCCTACCCTTGACTTTGCCTTAGCATTGCTCTTGACGAGGCAGTGAGTACTTGGAGCCCTTTTCACTGGGGGTAATTTATCATCATAAATATGAGAATTGCTGGTTACTAGTGGCAGGGATGAGGGTTTTATTTATAGCAAGTACAGTCATAAAATAAAGAGGTTTCAATTCAAAACCCCTTAAATTACGAGTTACACTTGGATTTTAAAATATGATAAGGGAAATTGCATGCTGAAATAATTTTATTGGACTTTTACTCATAAATACTTAATATCTTTACTCATTAACATAGCTCCATGACCAGAGTTGACCCCCCTTTCTTACATAAAGTGACCATATTAACTTTTAATCAGTCATTTTCCTGTCTAAAAACTTCTATGGCTGCCTATTGCAACAAGATAAAGTGCAAAATATTCAGTTTGTTATAACAACCCAGGGTGGTTTTTACTTTTCTAGACTTATCTATGACCCTGTCAGGGCACTAAGACTTGCCTGACCTAGATATCCTAACAGTCAACTTGGGAACAGGGTACAATCCATGACCCAGCACAGACACTGAGAATTTTCTAGCCCCAGTTAGGATAGTCTGTTCTCCGTCTTTTCATTTTTGAGCTCACTGTGCTGATACCCGAAATCAAGAAGCCCGGCTCCTTTTGTGCCACTTGGAGACAGCTGACAAATTCTCACTTCCTGCTGTGAGGAGGTGCTTAGAAGATTCTGTGTTTACTCATTAAATAAATATGCTCCAAGGGCTTACCAGGGGCCAGGGACTCAACAGTGCCCTGAATGCGGCTGTCCTGGCGGGCGGTGGGGTGGGGGGGTATGTAGGGGGACTTCTGGAGGTTTCAGGATTTCGGTGCTCTCCGTCCTCCCTATCCTCACCCGCCCCACACCAGTCCCAGTCATAATTTGCCAAAGGCTTGCCTTAGCCTAGGGATTTCTCACTCACCAACACAAACACTGTTCCGTCTGGACTGACACAGCGTCTCCCGTTTGGTCCAAAGCACTCCTGTAGGGTGAGGAAGCAAGAGAAGCCCAGGAGTTGTTTTCACATCTGACAGGAAAGGCATCTGCTCATTTCTGCCTGACTGAAGAAAAGAAATGGTGAGATTTTGAAACTTGTCATTTTCACCCCTAAGCTCCTTTTTAAATGCCTCTCTCCCTTGATGAGGCCCTGGGCCTCGATCTGCACCTCCGTTCCGGCACCTAATGCCTTCCTGTGTCTTCAGGCTTCTTCCCCCACCCCCACCCACACCAACAAAAAAGAAAAGACAAAATTCAACTCAATCCACTGTTCATTATTAAGTGCTTATTAACTATTGGGCCACATGATCATTGTCCTACCTTAAGAGATTTAGAGCAAACTGACTTATCAATTTGACAGAAATTTATTCAGACAGTAGTTTTTGGTCAATGAAGCATCCCTTTTCTTTATATCTGTATATCACTCTGTTTTTCAGTTGTAAATGAGTCATACAGAAATTCTGAAAGAGGAGATGGAGGGGGTGAGTGGGCAATGTGGTGACCAGTGTCCTCAAATGGCAGAAGGCAAATTTCCTAGGTCAAAAAAAATCAATCTCCCTCCCTCCCTCCCTCCCTCTCTTCCCTCCCTCCCTTTCTTTTGTCTTCCTTCCATTAGAACGTATACAGAGAGGGGCGCAGGGTGGGGGAAGTGTTGATGACAATAGGGAAGGATGGCCCACCAGGGGGAGGGTAAGTCAGAAGTAAGTATCTCTGAAAAAATATATAAGCATAATACGTAAAGAGAATAAAGTTGGATTCCCAGTCAGGTTCCAGGATTTTCTCAGAGGGCAAATTTATAGAGATATACATGTGAGAAAAACACTGGGAGGAAAAATTATAGAATCAATAATTGTTCTTACTGAGTTGATTAAGTGTGAGTTTTCTTTTTTATGCATTACCAAATTTTCTACAATAAATACTTGTTAGTCTTTTGTAATAAAAGTAAGTTGTTAATAAGACAAGAAAAACAAAAGCCAGAAATACGTTCCTCCCTGAGCATTGTCCATTGCTTTAGGGCAAGGGTGTCAAACTCATTGTCACCAGGGGCCACATCAGCCTCACGGTTGCCTTCAAAGGGCGGAATGTAACTTTAGGACTGTATACATGTAACTCCTCCTTAACAGTAAGCGAGAGCTTGGTGCTGCCTCCGGGTAGAAACAAAGTACTAGGCCGGACAAAGCAAGGTGGAGGGCCAGATTCGGCTTGTGTTAGCCACCTGTGCTTTAGGGAGTCCAGCAGGACCTGCTCTCCGTGGACCTAGGAGAGGAGAAGAGGTGCTGTGTCTCTGTCCCTGAGTTCCTTTCACACCTGCACTTTCCCTCCTGCCACTTCCCTCAGTACCGTCAGCCTCTGACCGGCAGGCAGAGCTCACACTGGGGACAGAGCGCTTCCCACAGCGAGTCAACCACCAGCCCTGAGGAGAGGGAAATGTGGACAATGTCTAAATCAGAACAATAGCAGAGAACTGGGGCTAGAGAATACATTTAGTTTTGCTAAAATATCACAGAAACATGCCTCTTAACTATGTTTTTTATTGATTTTAATTTTTATTGAATGTACTGGGGTGACATTGTTCAATAAAAGTATAGGGGTTTCAGGTGTACGAGTCTACAATGCATCCTCTGTGTAGTGCACGGTGTGCTCACCACCCCAAGCCAAGTCTCCTTCCATCACCGTTCACCCCCCTTTAGCCTCTCCTACCTCCCCCACCCCCTTTCCCCCTAGTAATCACTGTTACATTGTCTATGAGGGTTTTTTTCTTAACCCTTTCACCTTTTTCACCCAGTCCCCCAAGCTCTTCCCCTCTGACATGCCTTTTATTATTTAGTCATTTCTTTGCCCATACACAGAACTTTCCAATGAAATCCTGTGCAACTAGAAAACATTCTCATTCTTCTGGTCATGACCTATGAGTTAGGCAGTTCACTTAAGATTCCAAGGTGTGGAGATTTGGGGCTGCCCAGAGGGATGGCAGGGAGAATGTCTGAGTTTTCAGTGAAACGAAATCTTTTCTAACTTAAAAGGTTATTTTTAAAAATGCTGAGAGCATCCCTGAAATTTCCTTTTATACCAGATTCAAGAAAAGTAGATAAAATCAATAAAAATTAATCCTAGACGTAATTACATTTTATTGTCATTTCTAAACATTTAAGTCTTTTTTCAGAAGTTTTATAAAATTACTTACTTCTCTCTATTCTAAAAAAGTCAAGTTTTGTTTCTATAAGTTTTGAATCAAGACTCCCCAATATGGTCTGAATTTTCTGGTTCACCAGCTATGCTGCTTATGAAAGCATGGAACATTTCCTTTTCTTTTTTTTTTCTTTTATTTTTTTAAATTATTTTATTGTTGTTCAATTACAGTTGTCTGCATTTACCCTCCCCCCACCCCACCCCAGGCAAACCCACCTCCCTCCCTTGCTTCCCCCCTCCCCCTTGGTTTTGTCCATGTGTCCTTTATAGCAGTTCCTGAATAGCCTTGTCCCCCTTCTCCCCTTCCCCCTCCCCTCTGGTTACTGCCAGAATGTTCTAAACTTCATTGTCTCTGTTTCTATTTTGTTTCTCTGGTTGTATTTTGCTTGCTTACCTCACAAGCGTCTTGGCTGTG